>CAJGYO010000369.1:0-167076 GCA_904845875.1 Miscanthus lutarioriparius | reverse complement strand
TACTCTCCTGTTTCGCAAGTTGCATCTCCCTCATCATGATGATCCCACTCAGATCTTGTATGTTTTCACCACACTATTCCGAGTAGCACGTTCCTTAGTGTCTAACACCCTTGACCGGTTGCTCACGATACACCAAATCTGATTTGAGTTGAATACCTCGAGGTTCTATTCTTTCCTCCTAACACGCAAACATTTCTTGAGATGTGATACATGGAAAAGCGGGAAAAGCAGTACTCATTGTCTCGTGTAACTCTAACTTGTAGGCTACCGGACCTCTTTGTTCTAAGATCTTGTATGGTCCTCACGAATCTCGCAATAAGCTTTCTTCTGACTCAAACCTTTTCTTCTTCATTGGTGTGACTTTCGGATAAACATAGTCACCAACTTCAAACCTAAGGGGTCTCCTTCTTTTATCTCGATAGCTTTTCCGACGTGATTGGGCCGCTTTCATATTCTCATGAATAATATGAACTTTCTTCTCGGCTTCTTCTACAAAGTCAATGCCATAATATCTTCTATCACCGTGCTCGACCCAATTCAATGGTGTTCTACATTTTCCGCCATATAAAGCTTGAATGGGGCCATCTTGATGCTTTCTTGATAACTATTGTTATAAGAAAACTCAGCTAACTGTAACCATGACTCCCATGATCCCTTAGAAGACAATACATGTGCTCTTAACATATCTTCCAAAACAAATTCACTGCTCGGTCGACCATCCGTCTGAGGATGATAAGCGTGCTCTGCGAATCAAACTAGTTCCTAAGCCTTTGTGTAAATGTTCCCAAAATGAGCCGTGAACTGTGAGCCTCTATCGATACTATGGTCTTTGGTATACCATGCAACCTCACAATTTCTGCGATATACTTCTCGGCATATTGAGGTGGTCGATATGTTGTTTTGACAGGTAGGAAATGAGCGGTCTTGGTAAGACGATCCACAATTATCCAAATCGAATCATGTCCTTTTGGAGTAGTGGGCAAACCCGTGATAAAATCCATACTGATATCGTCCCACTTCCAACTAGGGACTGATAAGGGTTGCAACATACCGGCAGGTTTCATATGAATTGCTTTCACTCGATAACATGTGTCACATCTGACCACATATGCTGTAATTTCTTTCTTCATTTTGGTCCACCAATAACGAGATCTTAATTCTTGATATATCTTACTACTTCCGGGATGGATAGATAGCTTAGAAAGGTGAGCTTCATCCATGAGTTTATTCCTAAGCTCTCGATCCTTGGGAACCACAAGACGGTCATCAAACCACAACACGCCCTGTTCATCTACTTTAAAGTGTTGAGACGGCTTCTCTTTTATTTTCTCTTTGATGTGGAATATCCCCTTGTCGGTTTTCTGGCCTTCTATTATCTTACTCTCCAAAGAACAACTAATCAATACTATGTAACACAAAGAGATGCATTAGATCGAACCCATCTTCAAGTAATGGCTGCACATTCAAGTAATGTGACTTTCGCTCAAAGCATCTCGCCACTACATTGGCTTTTCCAGGATGATATTGCACATTCAAGTTGTAATCCTTGATCAATTCCAACCATCTGCTACTGCCTCATGTTCACTTCGGTTGGGTAAAGATGTACTTAAGACTCTTGTGATCTGTGAAAATATTGCACACATTACCAAGTAGATAATGTCTCCAAATTTTTAGGGGCACAATCGCAAACAAGTTCAAGATCATGTGTTGGATAGTTGACCTCGTGCTTCCTCAATTGACGTGATGCATAAGCAATGACTCTCCTTTCTTGCATAAGAACACAGCCCAATCCAGTCTTTGATGCGTCGCAAAACACATCAAATGGTTTCTCGATCTCTGGTTGTGCTAGAACAGGAGCAGTGGTTAACAGTTTCCGCAAAGTGTGGAAAGCTGCTTCACACTCCTCTGTCCACACAAACTTGTGATCCTTTTGTAGGAGGCTTGTCATCGGCTTGGCAATCTTCGAAAAGTCTGGTATAAAGCGACGGTAATAGCCGGCTAATCCTAAGAAACTTCTAATCTCAGGAACTGTGGTCGGTGCTTTCTAATTCATAACTTCTTGCACCTTACTTGGATCGACTGAAACCCCATTTTCTGACGGAATGTGACCAAGGAAAGGAACTTCCTTCAACCAGAATTCGCATTTGCTAAACTTAGCATACAATTGATGATCTCTAAGTCTGGTCAAGACAGTTCTCAAATGCTCTTCATGATCTTTCTCATTCTCGGAGTACACCAGAATGTCATCGATGAACACTACCACAAACTTATCCAATTCTGGCATGAAAACTGTATTCATCAAAAACATAAAGTATGCAGGAGCATTTGTCAAGCCAAAAGACATGACAAGATACTCATACAACCCGTGATCCGTGGAAAATGCGCTTTTTCGGTATATCCTGTGGCCTTATCTTGATCTCGATGATAACCGGATCTCAAATCTATTTTGAGAACACCTTGGCCTTGGATAATTGGTCAAACAGAACATCAATATGAGGCAAGGGATACTTATTCTTTACGGTCACACAGCGTTAAGTGGCCTCGTAATCTCACGCACATTCTCAACGTGCCCTCTTTCTTCTTTTTTCACAAACAAAGCGGGACATCCCCATTCAGACTTGCTTGGCCGAATAAACCCCTTTTTCGACAAATCTTCTAATTGCTTCTTCACCAAATTAACTCATCTGGAGGCATCCGATAGGGTCTCCTTGAAATCGGAGCTGTTCCGGGACTAGCTCAATTCCAAACTCAATCTCCCTATCTCGGCGGAAGACCGTAGCTCATCCGGGAATACATCCGGGAATTCACACACTACCGGAATCTGATGAATAGGAATGACTACCGTAGCACATGTAACACTTATAAGGTTTGTTCTCCGAGGCAATGGTACTTGGAAAGTACCTTCACCCAGAGGATCCTTAAGGGTAAGTACTCGACTTCCAAAGATCTATGACCGCTCCCCAATCTTTCATCCAATTCATCCCTATAATGACATCCAAGACTAATCCAGCATAACTATCAAGTTCACTCGAACTTCCTCGCTACCTAATTCAAGGGTTGCCCTCGAACCATCCGGTTGGTCAAAACATCACCCTCTTTGAACTTATACGACACCCATACCCCAATTACATGCATAGTTGTCCATGTTTCGTGCAAATGCTTGACTCATAAAAGAATGCGATGACCCGTAATCAAATAGAACAACCTCAGGTTTTTTCGTTGATAGGAAACTTACCAAAGAAAGTGATTTTGCTCTCCTCTTGAATTTCATCCATCGCTGTTGTCTGCACTCTAGCATTATAAGTCTGCTTTGCTTCTTCTTGGGCGAGTACGGACAAAACCTCGAGAAATGACCGGTTGATCACGCTTATAGCGAGGTCCTCTTCATCGTCCCCGGCAGATCCCACAGCCTCTCTTGAATTTCCTTGTACCGCGCGATTCTGGTACCGCTTTGTTGGGTAACATCTTGCCATCTTGTACTGGCTTTTGAGGTCCACGGAAATTCGACTTCTTGGCCGAGGTGGCGGAATCTAGCGCCAAAAGCCGATGGGCGATATGGAGGACGACCTCCCATAGGTGCTCTAGCTTGAGACGGCCCACCTTCAAAGGCTCTCTTGCGTGTCTTGGCTGCGATCTTTGGCGTTGTTATTCTTCTCCTGCTTGATACGATCATTGATGAAGTCATTGAATCGACACGGTTGTTGGTACCAACATGCTTCATCATTTTGGATTGAGTCCTCTCTTGAAACTGGCTATTCTTTTTAGCATCTGTGTCAACCATGTCGAGATAGCGACACAAGTTGTTGAAGGCATGCGGTATTGCGTCACGGTTTTGGTGCCTGGTTTAATGCCGAAACTCTCCCAACTTCATTTCAACAAATTGGGTGGAATATAGACTCCACGAAAGGCCTCAAAGAAACTCTCTCCAAGAAATCTGAGCATTTGGAGGGAAGGTGGTGCGATGGTGCTTCCACCACATTCCCGCCGGTCCCCGCGCAATTGAAGTGCAAATATACCCGCTTTTAGAACCTCACCATCCTCAACACACGGAATTTATCTTCCATCGTGTTGATCCATTCCTCAAAGATCAAGTGGCTCTGTTGCTTCCTTGAATACCGGCGGCCGGGTGTCCATGAAATCCTTGAAGTCGCTATATTGGTTCACTCCCATGCCACCACCTTGATTGTTACCACGTTGAACATTGTTGGCGATGGTGCGCGAGAAAATCCTCCATGTTCTTCTCGGGATTGTTCCGTGTTGCGGCGACTCCCGAAAGCAACCGTGGCGAAAACATCTCGGGGTAAACGGGGAGGAGGTGGCAAATGTGGTTCATGGCGAGGTTCATTGTTGTTGCCGTGGTTTCCACCACCACCGGTCCCCGCACCGCTAGCACCGGCTCGGTGACTTCATACGTGGGGTTCGGCGAGTATTCACATCTCGCATTTTTCAAAGAACAAGTAATGATTGAGTGAAGCTTTGTAATAATGGCGAGTGAATGAAAAATTATGCCGCATCTTGAATTCTTCGAGAGAATAAATTCATACAATAAATCGAGAGGCACAACAATCGCATCCCAATTAAAACAATAGCACTTTATCAAATTACTTCAACGGCCAACATCGCGTCCATACAATCCAATTGCCAGCATACATACACTGGACTTTTTAAGCGTTCAGATATCGCATTCGAAAATCAAGTTCCAACCACATGCCAAGTCTCAGACGTTCGAAGCAACACACGATAGGTTACATGCCAACAAAAGAAAGGTCGTCGCGACAGGACCTAGATACTAGCGCAAGGCAACTAGCCTACTCCTCGGGGCCATCGTCGGGATCGGAGACGTCACCATCGCCTCTAGGTGAAACTACAGGCTTGTTCTGGTTGTCGTCGTCGATGTCCATGCCAGCGGCGTTTGCTGGAGCATATGGGCCAACCCCATTGTAGAGCGCGTGAAACTCCTCGTGCAGGTTGCCGTTGTATTCCTCTAGCTCATCGACTCTCTGCAGCAGAAGGTTTCTTGCGTTCCAGGCTTCATTCCTCTCCTGAACCAACTGTCCAATCATGCGGTCTGCATTGTTGTTGGCTTGAGTCAACGTATGCACTCGCTGCATAGCTCTATCACCTCTCACAACCGCTTTGATCTCGGCCAGTAAGTTCATATCGATAGCAACCGCTCCTGCAAGCTAGCTATAGCACGCGTGCTGTCTCTTCTTCTCGCTTCTTCCCTTTGAGCTTATCCTCACTTCTGCAAAAGCCGGTCAAAGTCCAAGAGGGGTACTCTTGAGACCTTCATACGCTCGATGGCGGCGAACATAGCACTCATTGCACGGTTGTCGCTAGCTTTGTCCCTCACCGGACTCTCGACCAATGCACTTCCCCGAGGTCGAACCCAAATGGCATCACGAGGATCATCCCTAGGAAAAGTACCAAATAGAGCTGCTGCAAGCTCATTGGGAAATCTGCTCATAATGTCCCCGATGACACGGAAGGTCGCTCCCTCTGCACCCTCACCGAGTGCGACCCTCAAACTCCAAGTGCCAACCATCCCAATCTGGAGCATCACCGAGAGCAGAACCGTGATCTCCACCACCGCAAGTCCATCCTCTTCGCTAATCGGCTCTCATTCCAAGAGTACACCGCTCTTGACCCTCTGGGTACCCCACATCATGGAGCACTCTCCAAAGCAAAGTTGGCATGCCAAACTCGCTCAAGAAGGTGTCCAGTGGTGCGGTGCTCCCTCAGGCCAACGGACGCCGAGGTGCTCTTCCTCCGGTGGACTTACTGGCGGTGCGCTTGCGTCGGGCCATCTGTAGTAAAAGTTCTTTTATTACCTCGGGAAACATATTTTTGGTGATACAACTTTTATCAAAATGGGATAATCAATTTATAAGGGAGGAATGCATGACATGAATGAAATGCACAAGTAACATGATGTATGTATGCACTGCAATGACGCTCTCACAAACTTAGGAATAAATAATTTCTAACGATTTAATTCGGTGGCATACAACGATCTCTCAATACATAGCTAATACGTTCTACACGATAAGCGTTGTTATGTACCGCAGAAGATTCATTTCAGCCCAATTCCCAATGAATGCATAATAGCAAAGAAGTTTTACCTACACGCTCTACACGAATCCCTCAGATCGTGTACAACGAGTAGTAACTACCCAAACCATCGTCCTATTGATGGCATCGCCTCACACAGACGGAAGACCCATTCATGAGATACCTTTGTAAAACATGTAGAACATGTAATTACTCCAAATCATATAAGCATTCACCCTAGATCGGCGGTGTATCCGATCATGCTCTCACAACTCACACTTACCGAGGCGTGAGAGGCAAATGATCCATTCATTACCACTCAAACAAGTGGCACTCATACAATAGCACGCCGTATGAGCGACGGAAGAGAAATATGATGCAAGAACCCCAAGTCAGTACTTAATTAAGCCACCTAAAGTCCTTAACTGGGCATAAAGGATATGATCACTAGCACACTTTAGATTTTGAAAATCACGTTTTCCCAAATGCCTTTTTGTTTTAAATACACTTGTGAACAGTAACACGCTAAACCATGCTCGATGCCACCGTAATGTAATCGATCGACCAATTATACGAAATTAAGTAAGAGAATCATCCACGTGAGGCGCATTTATTGAGCAAACTTAAGCCCGTATAACCCGGTAGTCCGTGAAATCGCAAAGGATTTCAAACCAACTCGTGTCCAAACCATGATCGTAATAAGTTTAGCGGTCACCATCACATATTACATAAAAGTTCGCAATCTCGGATACATCGAGTTTAAACATAGTTATTACAAACCCGCTTCAATAAAAGTAGCGGAAGTCATTTGTTCAAACCACACACACACTCACGCGGAGTTTAAATATAGTGCCAACTAATGATCATCTCCAACAAAAGCATTAGACGAGACGTAAGGAATGACCATGCCCATGGTCCTAAGCATCACCCATCGCAGGATAAAGGCAGCTTGATACAATAGCCGTAATACATCTGCCCATCTGCAACAAGTGGGAATAAAACCATGAGTACGAGAAGGTACTCAGCCAGACTTACCCGACATAACCGAAAATAATTGACACCAAAGATTATGAAGGGCTTTATAGTAGGGTAGCTGACTCATTTGCAGAAAGAAGCATTTTTAGCATTTCAAGAACTTTTCGAAAAGCATTATTGTCAACTTAATTATTATTAACCTATCGACTAGATTTGCATCTATACTAGAGTAAACATGTGATTAAGCAATTAATGATAACCACCGATCATTAAACAACTTCCATAATCGTCATATTCACTATAACCGTCCAAGTGTTCCATAAACATTTACTACGATGAAGTCACTCAAGTCAAGTGCTCACTATCCGGAGCGATGGCGATTCAATCGATTCCTAACCACCGGTGATTTATTCCTTACACAAATCTCACTCACCCGCTAAAGTGAGATATTGATCACCGAGTCAACTTTCCGTATCTCGAGTTTGCCAGAACCACATGTACCGGGGCCGACCGACCGCACTTTGGTCTTATCATCCCGCCCGTGTCCTACCACACCCTTGCCACGGACAAGTCTTGGCATGGGCAATCTACTCGGCCCGAAAAATCTCCCACTTTCAGCGGTCGGAAGGTACTTTATCCGCCACTAAAATGTAAGGCATGCGTTCAACATGACTCGAGGCCCAACAACGGTCGGTCCTTAATCGACACAGACGGAAACACTACAGTCCAAAACTCTGCAAGTCTCCGCCCGGTCTCAACTTCATTTAACACGTAGTTATACCATGACTTTATAGCCATCCAAGCAGATCCAGGTAACCACCTATAGCTCGCAGGTGACAGGAAATCACCCGACTTCTACCGGTCTAAGCCAGCTAAGCATTGACTCGACTGCGGATACCAGGGTAACAAGGATATAGTATAACAAAGGTAAACAAGGTATAATGCAGCAACGGTTGCAAACAACTCCTGAACGTAATGCATCAATTTAAAGTAAAGCATTTAATGAAATCATTGCAAACCGGGAGAAAGATGCTCCGGGACTTGCCTCTCTCGAAGGAGCTCGGACGGTGATCGGGGCACTCCGGAAGTTCTTCAACGTCCTCCTCGTCGGCTTCTGGCACTTCCTGCTGCTGCACCTCGAACTGCTCCTCGGGCTCCTCGGGAATGACGACTGGGTTCTCGGTTTGCGATCCTGTATGATGCAATGCGCGTAAGTGATTATGCAAACGGTGCATCGAAGGAGATGAATGCAATGGATATGTTGAAATGCAAGGTAGTCAACATCATCCAAGAAACTATGCTACAAGCACATGTCATCTACTGCATTCTCTTCTACTACCAATATGTTAAGTTAACATATCTTATGAAATGCTTCAAAGATACACCAAAGCTTTACTAATTTCTTAATCACACTTAAAGCAACACTTGCTTAAACCCTAATTACTAATAGGTTTGAATAGCAACATATATTTCTGATGCTCCTAAAAATCTGAGAAAAATACAGTAGCATAATACTACCCTAAATAGACTACCATAAAAATTTCATGGCATTTGGATAAGTAAACTATCCTACATAAAAATGACAAGCTATAGCATAAAAATGAGCATGAAAGTACTTTGTACTATGAAAAGTGTCAAACAACAGATTGAGTATTTTTCCTATGTTCTTTATAGCATATAATCACTGTACAAAATTTATCATATGCATGTTTTATGCAACTTTGGCTCTTTAGCAAAAATAACAAAAGTCGGCCATTAAAGGCACTTGAACTACACCTCCTAATTTTTCTACAAGACATGCATGGAATATATTTTTCATAGAAAGTAATTCACTCAAGGAAACTAACAAAACTGGAACCATATTTTTCTAAGGTATATTCTATTTACTAGTCATTTTCTCAGAAATCAGCATTTATTTACTTTAAATAAAGCTACACATAAAAGTATCACAAACTTAACATGCAGTAATTTTAACAGATAGATCTAGTCACAAGAAGCATAACAAAATTTGTTTCATACATTTTGGAGCAACATAAATTGAGATATACATTTACTAAGCATTTGAATCAATTTTTGAAACCATTTCTAAAACCCTTTTCCGAAAAACCAACGAACACAAACGTTGGGTGCACCCGGTGCTGTGCACCCGGGGTTTCCCTCGGTCGCTGCAGCTGGGCCCCGCATGCCAGACGGGCCCGCGTGACAGCGACACAGAACAGGGGAGGTGGCTCTGCGCTACGCGGCTCGGCACTATCTCGCCGGCGACGAGCATTCCGGCGAGGCCGAGGTCACCGGACTGCCCTACTCAACAATGCACACCGATTGGGGTAGGTGGTGGGAGGGTTGTGCCATCGGAGGTAGCTCGCCGACGCCCATGGCGGCACGGTGGAGGAGCCCGGCGACGCGCCGGCCATCTCCGGCCATGGCGGCACTAATTGAGGTTGGCGTGAGCATCTAGGGTGCGCAGGGAAACTGATGGAAGGGAGAGAAAGGAGTGAGCAGGCTCCGGTGGTGCTTGGCCACGGCGAGCACGCACTCCGGCGAGGCGTCAGCCATGGCGGATCCCGCAGAATCAGCAAAAAGGGATCCTCACCTAGGCTCGATTGACGCAGAAGCTGGCGCAGCAGGTGCGGCTAAGCAAAGCGGGGCTCGTGGCTCCCTGGAGGCGGCAACGACACGGAGGTGAGCGAGCTGAGCAGCGAAAACTCTCCCTGCGGCAATGGCGGAGGCGCGAGCTCGGCTCTGAGCGAACTGGCGAAGCGAGGGGACACGGGCGAAACAAATAAGCGATCCCTCGGGCGCGTGGCGTCTTCGTGGCGGCAATGGCCTGACCGGTGGGGGCAGCGCCGGCGTACGGCTTCCACTTGGCGCGCTCAGCCAGACGGCGGTCGGCCACGACGATCTGAACCCGAAACCCTGTAGCGCGATTCAGTAAAGTCCTCAACGTCTGACAGCAAGTTTTCAACGATCAAAAACTCTTAAACGGTGACGATCCAGCTCTAGATTAAGTTAACAAAGTTGGAGATTGAAGTGAGAGCTACAACATTTCTAATTAGCACTCGAACTGATTTGTTCAGGTTAGGGAGATACAAGGCTCCAAACAATGGTAAAAGAACTGAAATGCAACATCCAAACTTAGAAAATTCTAAGTGTTGAGTCAGCACCACAAATCCGACTTGTGGGCCCAAATTGAACATGTTGTGCTCATTTTCATGAGTTGGTCATAAAACAACTTTTGTTCCTTATAAAATTTGCTACCACTTTGCTTTAGGTTGCTTAGACATGCAAACATTCGAAGCGGTACTTTTTAAACAGTCAAACCAAAAAGTCCTAGGGTCAAAACAAGTCAAACCATGATTTGAAATCTTAATTGGGCAAAATGATCAACATGAACATTGTTCCTAATGACTTTCTAAGCATAGCTAAGATGTTTAACAATATATTTAGCTATACCACACATTGGTCATACAATAATCAAGCATTAAAGGTACTGAAATGATGAAAAACACTGGAAATGATACTCTTGTTTCATAATCATGTTTCACATGTTTCAAGTGATATATGCTCATGAATGGATGAATGATGATCATGATCATGAAATGCAAGTGCAATCAGGCAAGACTAACACCAGGGGTGTTACAAATACAGTTCAGGAAAGTGGTTGGAGAGCAAGTCGTCTTTCCAAACATCTGTCCATAGAAGGCAGTTGTCCCCATTCTTGACAGTTACCTTGGCAAAACTTTTAAAAGTTGTCAGCAGCCTTAAATTCTCCCTCCACCGAAGGACCCCTTCATGGTATGATTAGGAGCTTGCCATTTGGGTACAAAGCCTTTGTCCCATACCGTAGACACCCAAGGGATGTCACACTTGTTGAGGAATTTGTGTAGGTTCTTCAATAGCGATTGCCTCATTTTGTTTTTCCAGTCAAGTACCCCAGTCCCCCCTCCTCCTTTGGTTGGCACACTAATTCCTAGGCAGCCTTTGGTTGTTTCCTTGCATTAATATCGAGAACCCTCCATAAGCAATGCTTTCTAAATTTGTCGATTTGCTTGATCACAAGTGGCGGTGTAAGGAGAAAGTGCACATGTAAAAGGTTGGCAATGAAGAGAACATAACATTTGTCAACTCCAGCCTCCCCTGCTCGGAGAGGAAGGTGGAGACACTAGCCGCCTCCTTTCACATTTGTTTACCAAAGGTGTAAAGTCCTCCACTCTAGGTTTAGTCAATCCCAGAGGCAGCCCCAAATAAGTAAAAGGAAGGGTTCTTTTAGCACACCCAAAAGTCCTAGATAGCAAATCAAACCTACCCTCGTTGACATTGATTGGCAACATAAGGGACTTGCTAAAGTTCACTTTTAGCCCAGTTGACTCAGAGAATTGATTGAGCAAAGACTTGAGAAAGTGAAGTTGTCTTGGATCGCCCTCTAGAATGATAAGAGTATCATCGGCATACTGAATTATGGGAAAATATTGGCTGTTGTTTAGAGGGATTGGTAGCTTAAACAATCCTGAATCCTTTGCTTTATTCACCAAAGACTGAAGCAAATCTGCAGCTAGGACAAAGAGTAGAGGGGATAGAGGGTCCCCTTGCCTAACACCCCTCCTGCAGTGGAATGTTTTCCCTGGAACCCCATTAAGTAGCACTGCAGAGGTAGCAGAAGAGAGAATTTCCTTTATCCATCCCAACCATTTCTGTCCAAATCCCTTTGCTTCCAATATTGACAATATGGCCTGGTGTTCAATTTTATCAAAAGCCTTTTCGAAATCTAGCTTCAAGATTACAATCTCCTTTTTTGAGTGGTGGCACAAGTGTAGGTACTCAAAAGCCCAAGCCAAACAGTCATGTATTGTCCTAGATTTGATGAAGCCATACTGATTAATGTGGATTAAATTTGTGATGACCCTTGCAACTCGATGGCTAGCAACTTTGTGATGAGTTTCAAAGAGGGGTTCGGAAGGGAGATAGGCTGAAACTCAAACTGTTTTGGCACCATCTACCTTAGGAACCAAAGTAATATATGAAGAGTTGATACTTCTCAAACAGATTTGTTCTTGTTGAAAGTCCCTACAGAGAGCATATAGAAATCTTCCTTCACTATTGGCCAAGCTTTCTTGAGAATTAAGCATCGAACCCATCGTGTTCGGGGGACTTGTTATTTGGGAGAGAGTTTATAACACTGTCAATTTCTTGGGATGAAAAGATTTGTTCAAGCTGATCAAGTTTAGGGCTAGGCTGAATGAAGTCGTGGAGGCCCACGGTGATCCCAGTAAATTCAGATTTCCCCATTCTATCTTTGTATGCTTCCCATATTAAATTTTCTTTGTCTTTGTGTGCTTGAAGAACTTCCCCTGAATGAAGTCTTGAAGATTAATTTGGTACGGAGGTGGAGACAGTGAGACAGAGAGGAAGAGCAACCAGAGTTTGTGGAGAAGCAGCGAAGAAGACTGATACTGAAGCTATCGAGGAAGACCGAGGAGATAGAGAAGGTGGAATTAGATGTGGAGGTTGCAGATTGGCAGGAGGAGGAAGGGGAAAGGGAAGCAAAGACAATACTTTAGTTAAAAGTACCAGTGTTTCGAACTTCATACTACCAAGTATAGGAAAAACACAGAATCGAGAAGGCGCCGCTTCGGTTGTCTCGAACGGGCGCCCGAGCCCCGAAATCTTCCGCGGTAATACAAATTTGTGAAAGATCTGTGCGGCTGGGGATCATTTCCCTGCAACCGAACGAGGCGTAGGCCTTGTTTAGATTGAAAAAATTTTCAACCCGATGAATAGTAGCACTTTCGTCTTATTTGGTAAATATTATCCAATCGTGGATCAACTAAGCTCAAAAGATTCATCTCGTGATTTCCAACTAAATTGTGTAATTAGTTTTTTTTACCTACATTTAATGCTCCATGCAAACGGCTAAAAATTGATGTGATGGAGAGAGAGTGAAAAAACGTAGAATTTTGAGGGTATCTAAACAAGGCCCTAAACAAATTCCCGCATTTCAAGGAAGGCCTGGAAAAGTTGACTTGGTTGGGTCGCCTCGCCATACGCCAGTGGTGAGAGTTCCCAGCTCTTGGGTCGTAGGGGGTGTTTGGTTGCTCCTCCAAAATTTTAGTTGTTATCCTATCGGATGTTTGGACATATGCATTGAGTATTAAATATAGACTAATTACGAAACTAATTGCATAATTTACGACTAATTTGCGAGACGAATCTTTTAAGCCTAATTAGTCCATGATTTGACAATGTGGTGCTACAATAAATATTTTCTAATGACAGATTAATTAAGTTTAATAAATTCGTCTCGTGGAGTACTGACAGATTCTGTAATTTATTTTTTTATTAATATCCAAACACCCACGCGACACCCTTACGTGACACATCCTAAATTTTAGTCACCGGATCAAACACCCCCCTTAGCTTGATAACGCGCAAGCAACTAACGTCTGCAACCAACAACTAGCCAGGCTACTCCAAGTATCAGATCTTAACCGCTGCTACTACCACAACAACCACGATCCAGAGAGTATACAGGCATAGGCCTGGTTTAGACGCAAGTTTTTTCACTATCTTTCCATCACATCAAATCTTTAGACACATGCATAGAGTATTAAGTGTAGATAAAAAAAATAACTAATTACATAGTTTGATTATAAATTAAGAGACGAATCTTTTAAGCCTAGTTAAGCCATGATTGAATAATAATTATCAAATACAAACGAAAGTGCTACCATGCTAAATACTGATTCCTAACACTAATCTAAACGAGGCCGTAGTTTTGCAGCCAGCACTGAAACCTGAATCTGAGCATCTGACGCGCAATTGGTCAGGTAGAGGTTGGTAGGAAGGCCATGTACGCGGAGTACGCTCTGCCACCAGTTGCTCCTGCACCGCAACTAGCAGGCATGCTGATTGAATGCATCAGATCAGACAAGGGGAAACAACAAAAGGAAATAGGCAAGTGTTCTTCCAAATGATTGGACATTGCACATACAGTTGTCCCGAAGGACCAGGGTCATGTTTAGTTCCCCTATTTTCTAGAATTTAGCACTACGCAAAAAAAAAATTCTCCATCATATAAAACTTACGGTACATGCATAGAGTACTAAATGTTGACAAAATAAAAAACTAATTGCACAGTTTGATTGTACTTTGCGAGATTAATTAGTCAACGTTTGAACAATTATTACCAAATAAAAACAAAACGACACTGTACCGGACCCCTTCTCCCGCAAGCCAGGTCATCAGATGCCTCTCAACTTATTGTTTCTCTCCCAGCTTCACTAAGCATCTGCTGAATTTCTGGCAAATTTAAATTCTGAACTATTTATAAACCCTCTTCTTCCCAGGAGGGTTCCCTGCCTATAATCTCTTCAAGCTCTTCTTCCGCGCATCCATCTTTTTCTTATCAACAGGAATTTTGCAGGCCATTGGGCCATCCTTCTTTCGCGCCGCCGCTGCTCCTACAGCAGGATCAGAAGCAGTAGGGTTCTGATCCTGCAAATTCGTGCCAAATGCTCTGGATGCAGTGGAGGTAGATACTGCCGGCGGCATCGATGGTGTGTTCTCGCTGGAAGCAGTACTCGACTTGTCGACATTCAGAGCTGTGGTCGACTCAGATATAGCTCCAGTCTTGGACTTATTCTTAGGTTTAAGGGCATGGATGCCAGTGTATAACCTGCAATATGGAGCACAACGAACAAGTCAGCATCGAGGACAGAGACCTAAAAAACAATAAAGTGATATGATCTTGATTGTCAAATAATTGCTGTAGTGTCAGTATTGCTGGCATAAAGAATCAAAGGTTCCTGATACAGTACTTTTGACCAATAAGAGGACACCTATGAGCACTTCCAAGTTGATAACATAAGTTCAAGGGCTGACCTTGCATGCCGTGCATATTCCTCATAATTTTCAAGTAACATCTTCCCAGCTTGTTCATTAAGTGCAGATTCAGGAAATGGTTCGATCAGAAGGCATCTCACTACCTACAAGGCATGCCAACAAGCAACTCAGTATGTTTCGACCATGTTGGACAACAACTGCAACATATCCAGATGGTCTACTAGATCAAAGCGAAAGCATAGTAATTGTTTACAAAGAAATTTTGTAGTGCTGCGAATAAAATAATGGACTGGTTTATGTGTGTTGAACGCCAATCTTACCAGAAGAACATGTCTTAATCCAAGGCCAGGATTCCAATCCTTCTTCAGTGTGTTTACACATATCTCACCACTAGTAGCTATGTTTGGATGGAAAATTTTTGTCAAGAAGAATCCTGCAAATCAAAGTAAGGTCAAAGAGTGAACAGATTTTCGACTGAAGGCTTCACTTCGACAAAGGAAGAACTTTGGAAATCTCAGAGGATAACTACCTTTTGGGGGAGATTGAGGGAAATCGTGAGACAATAATAGCTTCATCCTGAACACCCCATACTCATACGGAGTTCCAGCTGCACGATGTCCAGATTAAAATTTTAAGACAGTACTATTAAAAAGTAGTGAGAAAGGAAAGTCATGGAATGGAAAAATCATGCTTGAGAAAGAGGAAAGTCATGGAATGGAAAAAGAGTAAAAGACACCAGTGTCTGCAAAGTAGGCACATAGCATGATCGATCACGCAAATTCAATAGATGAAGGCCAAAAATATTTGCACAGTAAACCAAAGCATCTTGAGAGAAAATTACCAGGGCCTTCAATATCAGCAAAAATAGTAGTGAAGTCATCATCATTGACAATTACATTAATCCCTTCTGGAGGTGACTCATCAAGATTCTTCAGTTCTTTAGCCAATTGCCTGATAACATTTGGTGGGAGGTTCTCATTGGTTGCCTTCAGTGTCACAGACATGCCATTAGAATCATGGGATACAGTACTGCTGAGTTGTAATGATTCTCTTTCACAGCACAGAAAATCCTAAAAAATTGAGAATTTGCAATGCTCACCATGGAAGCAATGACAGCAGACAGTTTCAAAACTGTCTTATTACTTCAACTAGAACTGTTGTTGTAACACAATAGCACCCTTTGTGACCACAAAAGGCCTTTGTGCAGTTGCAACTCCGTGGCTTGTTGTAACACAATAGCACCCTTTGTGACCACAAAAGACCTTTGTGCAGTTGCAACTCCGTGGCACCGTAGGAACCTACAGAAACCATTGTGTATCAGCATTTCAGGTATAACACTTAACTGAGGTAAGCACAATACCTATGTAATTAAAACTTTATTCGTCTACACAAGCCCAATTTATCATCTGCATGGTGTTGAGTGTTGACCACCATAAGTTAATACCTAAACATCCAAGGGTCAAAGAGGAAAATTCTGCAAACTTAGCAACCATTGTCCCCTCCTTAGAGCAACTCAAAGAGAAGACGTAAAGGGACTTCCTGTAGCTATTTCTTGGGCGATTCTAGCTTTTAAAATTTAATAATCTGTATTTGTTGTACTTCCTGAGTGCCATCAGAAAGACAACGATCTTTGTTGTACTGCTTTTCAGCCGTCAGGAACTACTGATCCTATTAGTTTGGATTTAATGAAATTTGTGTGGAATCTACACCATTGCTTGCTTCATGTAGTACTTCTGAAATGCCAGTTTTCAGAGTGGCAACAGCTCTGCTGCAACACGTTTCAGAACTTCAGCAGGGGGGCTCATCTTTTCAGTTTTATTTGTGTGGAGAGAGATGTTGGCACCAATGTGTTGCCACCTGAGCTGTAGTAGAAGTAGTACTAGTTGTGAGCTAGATGTGGATAGTTTTGTAGCCTGAAAGAGAGCTTAAAATCATGCCAACACTAAATGAAGGAAACTACTGATTGTGCATGTGCAGAGCAGTCACACTCTTCAAATAATGGAGCTCTCAAAATATTATTGTGAAGCTAAATAATGAAATGTGAGAAAGCACATAGGAATTGTTTTCAAATATGACAACAATAGTTATGAAATGAATAAAACAGTATTCTCAAAATATTATTGTGAAGCTAAATAATGAAATGTGAGAAAGCACATAGGAATTGTTTTCAAATATGACAACAATAGTTATGAAATGAATAAAACAGTATTCTATGTGGCGGGTAACTGGTGGCCACGGCAGCTGATGTTTTTTTTTTTCTTCCTGTCTGGGTGAAGGCAGGAAGGACGCACGATATGCGCTGGTGCGAAACAGTTGCGATCTGATAGGCAGGGGGGAAATTGGTACAAAATAGTTACGTGGCACTTTTAAAAGATGGAGAATGGAATGAATGTGCATTTTGTTGTGAGAGGGTTGTTGTTTGGGAGACCAATTTCTTTTAGAGCCTCAAAATCATGGTTTCTGGGTAACTCCCTTGGAGTTGGCTCTTATGCCCCCATGCTTCTAAGAAATGAAAAGGCGCATTCAGTAACGCCTGCAACTAGCTATTACTGGCACATATCCACATCTTCAATAAATTGCACCAACGAACCATTTTGGCAAGAAGATGTAATGTAATTGGAAATTTGGCTCTAGATACAGTACATTCCTAGTCCCATGCTCTACCACAACTATGTTAACCTAGTAATGAACCACTTCCACAAGCCAACTTTGTGAATAATATCATGACCACAACAAGATGAGACACTACTATGGGCACTGAAAAGCGAAGTGTTCCCCTCCCTCCTTACATCCACAAGCGCAAGTATGCACATGCACCAGCCTGAGCCACACAAGCCCCTGCTTGGCCATCTAGGCTCTGCAGTGTGCTAGAACATGGGACTACCTAAGAATTCAGAAATGTTTCTGCCCAGAAATTAGGTTTGGGGGAAATGCGAGGCCAATCGATCGACCAAACACAATCGACGCTCGTTTACAGTAGCGAAACACCGTGCGGGTGCATCTGAAACCCGCTGGACATCCGCTCTACCCCTAGTGAGAAATCGACCGGTCACCAACTCGGCCACGGTCGGAGGAGGAGGCCGCTCTCCCTCGCTCCGCGGTCCGCGCCTCGCAAGACCTCACCCCCGGACCACGCCCTCCGGCGGCACGGGGACGATGCCCACGCACTACGAGGGGCAACGATCGACTGGAAAAGTAGAAGTGCGGTACTGCAGGCGCTTACCTCAGGCGATGGGCGGGCCGGCGGGGGAGCGGCCGAACGAGCAACCGAGACGTGCGGCAGTAGGGAAGTCTCGGGGGCGACGAGAAGGGAGGGCTGCCGCCGCTTGGGTAGTGCTCGGACGGGGGCGGAACCGGAACCCTAGGCGGGGAGGAGGAGAGGCGGCCGGAAGGGAAGGGAAGGGAAGGGAAGGGGAGGAAGTAGTTGCGAGCTTTGATGAGAACCAACTGCTGTCTGAAACCGGAGGGAGCGGCGCATGATAGGGACGAGAGATCCGACCGTTGAGTCCGGGCGGGCCCCAGGCCCGAGCGACGCGGATGGCGCGGGCCCACGTGGGCGCCGTGCACCGACGCGCCTGCCGTTTGGATTTGGTACTTTGTGGTGCGTGGCCGTGGTAGCCGTTGGGGAACGAATCTGCGTCGTCCGTCGTGGAGAACTGGCAAGGCCTGCAAAGTTGAAATGACGAGGAGCGATCCAGCGCTGACCGTGGCCTGGAAATTTCTATGCGTGTGAACGAATCCAGTGGATGGGAAAAATGGGAAAATCTAGGGATTTACTCACGCCCGGATGTCCAGATGCAAATAAATGTCGGATGCTGTGTTGACCCACCTCCATGATTAAAAAAGTATCTTTGCTCATATGCTTACCACGCCGCGCACCCGGCCTCTTTCCCACCATGTTCCATGCGCTCGCCTTGCTCAACCACAGTGGAGCACAACCGCGCACCAACCTACAACCTCATGCTGCACCGCCCAAACATGATACAGAAAAAGAAGGAAGAGATATGAGTGCAACATTAAAACAAGTTGTTGCAACATTTTGAATCATCTTATGAAACAGCTAGAGAAAAACTGGTGCAACATTAAAACACAATTGTTGCAACATCTTGAATCGTTATGAAATAACTAGTGAAAACCAGAAGCAATAGAATAGAGAATGTTTCAAAAAAAAACTAGGTCACTTGTTGCACCATCGAATGCAACTGCAACATAGAAGAAACACATGTCTATCTCCATCTCGATCTCGACCAAACAAATCAGCAGCAGGCAGAGAAAAGTCATTGCAACAAGACCAACTTAATGTGGGGACATATAGGTATAATTGCCGCAACATAAAAAAATACATCTAAAACAGAAACATATCAAAATCCGCTTATTATGCGGCGCAACATCCCGAGTGAGTCAATGCAACGGCTCCAAAAAGATCAATGCAACATAAACAATCATATGTTGCAAGATCACAAGAACGAAGGATCTGCTAAAACAGATCTTGACAAGGAGCTCCAGCCCTAGCCACACAGCCATCGCCCTCTGCTCACCAACGCACCGCTACTCTGCATCTTGCTTCTTGCCCACAAACGCGTCATGCTCCTCCAACGTAGCATCATAGATCCATCCAAGAGGGGGAGGGAGAGGGGCTAGTCGTGAAGTCAGAGGGGCACAGGGCTTGCCCTGTGGGCTGGAGCTTGCTGGCACTAGCGTTGTCCTCGGCCCTGTGTCACAACGCTCACCTCCAGGCTTCACCACGAGGAATCGCTTCATCCTGAGATGGCAAGCATGGCCAAGCTCGTTTGTGCCATCTGCTTGGCTTGGTGTGAGAGGAGAACGAGGAAGATGTGAAGCAAGAGAGGTGTTCTGGGTGGATGGTTGGGTGGCAGGGAGACGAACGTGAGGCTGTCGTAGGCGTCCGATATTTTACTCAGGTTCGAACATCATTCTGAAAAATTAAGGTATGACAAAATTAAAAATAAATAAATAAAAGGCTATATTTGGTTTGGCACTGAACGACCACCCCGCTGTATTTGTCTATTTTTTTCTAAAATAATTTCTTAATCTTCTCAAGATCAACATCTCAATGTAGCATACTATTATTAAGTTATTAAGCCAAATACTAGACAAATTAATTGATGACCAACAAATTGAATAAATGACAATAGAAAAAAGAGTTTCAGATGAACGGAGCCCTACTGTGTTGTGGGATCTTTCATAAAAAAAACTCTGTTGTGGGATCGATCGACTGCGATCCGCAAACTTAGGGCGTGTTTGGTAACCTGCACCTGACTGGCCTGGCCATGGCCAGCCAGACTCCGGTCCAAATGGTGCAAGTGCTCGTATTTGGAAACGTGGCCCAACAGAGCCGAACTCGATTCAGATCGTGTTTGTTTTGCCTGTACAGATGAATGCGGTGACCTTGGACTCAGAACATGGTAACATTACCCCCCAAACGTTGTCATTGCCATTTCATCGAACACGTGCAGGGCGAGCGGCATGGGGGACGCGGATTCACCCACCTTGGAAGCTCATGCACTCCATATTCGTTCAAAAGTTTCTGTGTCCACGAGACGTTGATGCTGTTGAGGCATCGGTCATGATCTTTGGCAAACTTACGTGGTGGTTTTCCATCGTAAATAAACACACATGGAGCTTGATCTAGTTGTAAAGGAGAACATGGTTAGAGTTTAATCGAGAATATAGAGAATGCAATTGGGGTTGGGTTGATTTTATAGGCCACAAGAAGTGGTGGGCGGTGGCATGGCAATGGAACGCTAGAATTCTCTCCCACAATTATGCATTATGTCTCATCGGTTATAGGAGGTTAAGAGAGTACCAAACCAAAACGTCGGAGCGTATAGATCTGCAGAAAATAGAAATGGCCAGGATTGAATTTCCTAGCTAAGATGAGACGGCTAGAATAACAGTGATGATGTGGCTCTCTATGGTTGAAGTTTTATTTCAATCAATGATCACTAGTGGTCTCTCTATCTGTACAGGTATACGAGATTAGAGGTATACGAGATTAAAGCTAGTACATGTACATACACGAACATACGGTGTGGGACACAGGCACGATGACGAGGTTGGACGCAGGTCATGCAACGACGCGCACCGATTCGCATGAAGGACGTGGGATACTACCCAGTGGCCACCACCACGCACCCCCACGGCCCCACAGGCCAAGCAGTACATGTGACCTATCCAAATAAGCCCAGGCAAAAGCGGCCCGGTCGGCGCGCGCATCTCCGCCGCGTCCTCTTGTCCCCGTCCACCGCCGAGCCTACCGCGCGCGCGCCATGCAAAGGCAGCTTGCTTTGCCGCCCCGCCCGGCCCTCACGTCAGCCCGCACTCGACGACGGACGCACCATGCGCGCGCATGCTTCGCCGGCCCCCTCGTCCCATCGGCCCTCCACACTCGTCCGCAACGACGACGACAGACTCGGCTGACGAGAGCCGCACTGGGCGGGCATGCAGTGCAGCGCCCACACACACACGACGATAAATCCCCCAGCGAGCTCACGCTCACGCGTGCCGCCGTACGCCAGCCACGGCAACCACACCAACCACAAAGGCAGGAGAGAATTGATTGCGAGAACCCGACCGGAGTTAACACGCGAGCCCCACGTACCGGCACACAGCTAGCTAGCTCGATCGATTGCCGGCCAGCAGGCCAGCCAGCGCTTGCTGCACGGCAGCACCCGTGACGTGATGTGTCCTCAACTGACAAGAGCTAGCTAGCCCACAGCACCGAGCGATCGAGTACACGTCCTGCGGTCAAGCACACCTGCAGCTTCTACCCTCAGCTCGCTAGCTGGTGTCCTACTTGTGAGAGTGAGAGAGAGCCAGAGGGCAAAGTGAGGCCGGGATTGATGGCGGGGATGGCTGTGGCGGGAGGGTCGTCGTCGTCCGGCGCGGTGATGCTGTGCGGCAAGGAGGAGAAGGTGCTGGGCGTGCAGAAGGCGCCCGGGAGCTGCCCCTACTGCGGCGGCGGGGTGGCGGCCACGGACGTGGAGGCCAAGTGGGTGCTCTGCTGCCTGCCGCTCTGCCGCAGGACCAAGCGGAGGTTCGCCTGCACCGCCTGCGACAGGCGCCTCGTCACCTACCCGGCCATTCTGCATGACTAGAACAAGATCGACATCGATCGTGAGCCGTCCGGCCCTTCCGATCCCTTCCGTTCTTCTGTCTTCATCATCTCCGGCGCTCCGGTCTCCAGACGAAGCGATCGAAGAGATGTGGTTTTGGTGGTCGCCCGTTTTGGTAAGAAGTTGAACTCGAACTCGAACTTGTTGGCAACTTTAGCCTACTAGCTAGTAGATCGGTTTTCAGTGCGGATATATATGCTCTTGGCGTTTTCGAAGTTGGCGTTTTTGCTATTATGAGATCGAAGGCTCGTGGTTAAGCTATCCAAAGGATGTTCTTTTATCTTCGTTCACACATTCGCGCTGCCGATCGATGGATTGCTTGTTCAGAGAAAAAACACACACAAAAAAAAATTGCGGCTTTTCTTTGGCCGTCACCTACATACGTCTACGTACGGTGCTCGGTGCGTGTCGCCTGTCGCGGACTCTCGATCAGCCCGATCACACGGTTAACCCGAGCGAAAAAGACGTACCCCCTCCAACGTCTACGAAGTGAGTCCAAGTGTGTGATGGCAGATTCCCTCTGGATTTGCGTGGACTATCTGTATCTGGTGCACAACGGTGTCATTGTCGATCCATTGATAGAGCCTGCAGCCTCCGGGTTACCGCGGACCCGGCCTTCCTCTCGCCATTGAGTGGTGGCGAAAAGGACGCCACAGGAATCTCCTGCGCGCCACACACCTCTCATACCTTCGCTTCGCTGCCATCTCACGTGTCATATCCTGCTCCTCCTCCTTCACTTCTTTTCCTGTTCCGCTTCCTTCTGCCATCGGTTGCCACTAGGTAGGGCTAGGAGTAAGGGGGCTGCTAGGGTCCGGTCAATCGGACCGGTACCGCGCGCCGAACGACGCAGAGCGCGCGGGAGGGTTTCCCGCTCCCAGCCTGGCGCCCGCAAGGAAGTGGGGGACCGCAAGCACAGGAAGTGGGGGGCCACGAGTACATTATTTTTTTTTCCATTCCATTGATTTGCGTGCGGTATAGATTAAAAAAAGTCATAACTACTAAACCGTCCATCTAAATTAAATTTTGATTGCACCGTTCTGTTTCTTATAATAAATACTTCAAAACGAGACCCCACGTGGATATATTTAGATAAATTTTCATTAACGAACATTAATTTCATAAAGATAAAATATTTTCTTTTATTGAGCAGAGACGATGTTCTATATTTATAGAACAATATTCCATCTTCGTAAAAAAATACTCTCTATTTAGAAGAATAATATTCTAGTTTTAGGTTCATAGAATTGATATTATAATATACATAAAAATAAATACATAATATAAAATAAAAAATTAAAATCTAGAGCAAATAAAAAATAAAAACACGTAATAGAAAAAAAATTAAAAGAACATCACATGGATACTTTTCAAATATCCTAAAATATATTATAGAACATCATGTGTGTACTAAGTGAACATCACTGAATACATTGTAGAACATCGCATATATATTACGTGAACATCACAAAATACATCATAGAACACCACATTGTACTAAGTGAACATCGCTAAATACACCATAGAACATCACTAAAATACATTATATATTACATGAACATCACTAAAAACATCATAGAACATCACATGTATACTAAGTGAACATCAATAAATACACCATAGAACATCACTAAATACATTATAGAACATGACTTATATATATTACGTAAACATCACTAAATACATCATACAACATTATATGTATATTGTATGAATATCACAAAAAACACCTAGAACATCACATGTATACTATGAGAACATCACATGTAGATTACACGAACATCGCAAAAATACATCATAGAACATTACATGTATATCATGTGAACACAAAAAAAACATCACATGTACAACGCGTGAACATAAAAAAAACATCACATGTATACTATATAAACATCAAAAAACCAACATAGAACATAAAAAAAATAAGAAAAGAAAAGAGCAGAAAAGGAAAAAGAAAAGTAAAAAAATAAAAAGTATAATAATAAACATACAATACAGAAAAAAGAAAAAAAAGAAAAAGAAAAAAGAAATAAAATTAAAGAACAAATAAAATAATTATAAAAACATGATTAGAAAAAGAAACAAATAAAATAAAAACAAATGATAAAAACATGATTAACAAAGGATAAATATATAGAAAAATAAAATAAATAAATACAAAAAAAAGAAAAATAAATTAAGAATGACAAAACATAGAAAACTAAAAAGGAAAGAAAAAGTAAGAATAAATAGAAGCAAGAAAAAACAATCAAAAGAAATCAAAAGAAAAAAAGAAAAGATAAAAATAGCGTGTGAACATAAAAAAAGGAAAGGAGAGAAAAAAGAAAAGAGAAATAAAAGAAACATAAAAATATAAAAAATGAAAAGATAATAAAAAATGACATAAAACAAAAAAAGGAAATAAAAATAAACAATGAAGCACGAAAAGAAAAAAAGAGAAAGAAAAGAGAAAAGAAAAGAAAAAGGAAGAATAAGAAAGAAAGAAAAAAAGATAACTATCGTATCTGGGCTTCACGCGCGGCACTCGAACGTTTCCCGCGCACTTCCCGTCGTCCCACGCCAAACGCGCTTCCCGCGCTCCGTTCGGCGGCAGCATCGGACCCGATGATTCCCGTAGGAGTAAAGGGTTTAGGACTTTAGGTTGTCAGGTTTATATAGTTCGATCTTCGATGGTTGTCACAATTTTGAAGCTACCTATATGGTTAAAAGGATGTCCGGGTGGCAGGGTAGCCAAGACGAGGCGTCGGGGCACCATTGTTTGGGCGGTGGGAGATTGTAAGCAACACTCCTCAACTGGTTCACAGGACCACTCGATTTAGATACAATCGGAGCATAGGACCTCAGGAGATAGCGAGGTCTCAAGTTCAGCAAGCAATTGGGAAGGAGGATCTAGAGAAGGGCACCTGGAAGGATCTAGAAGTTCCTAGAAGTACAGCAGAGGAGGAGCTTGAGGTAGATGGAGAGAAGAAGATGAACAGACGCGTCCACGAAGAAGAACGGTAGTCTCTGAATAATTCTTTCAATACCCTTTCTCTCTGGCTGATGGTTTCCCTTTTAACACTGCTATTGCTTGCCTGATAGCCTGGTCTCACCTGGCAGCCTCTCTGTACACATACACATATACTGACACATATGTAGTCTCGTTTTGGGTACGACAGAGTGGAGGAGGCGGTGACATAGGGCGACCAATAAAATGGCAACATAGCGTTAATTATTGTCAGCCCTAGGTGACAGAAGTGGTGATGACACCTAGTCATGAGTCTTTGGTTCGGTGAAAGCGTTGGCGTCTAGGCAAGACGCGGTCCAGGGGGGGTCAGATTGGATTGGATCAGATGTAGGTAGTTAGATAAGCGACAATCAAGAAGTAGGTAGAAGAAGATGGACGGTGTGAGTGGTAGGCTGTTATTTTTCTCAAAAAGTCTATTTTAGCTCTCTACTATCAATGGAATCTAGTTTTCCCTTTTAACTCTATGGACTCGATAACTTGCCTTCCTCAGCTCTCAAACCATTTACATTACTTCCCTACCCTTGTTGGAATTGGGTTTTAAGGTGATTTCATCCTTTTTAGTTAAGATTTGTAAACCATAATAAATAATATACTTCAAGCTCCTAAGAATTCCAAAAAAGAATCCGAGAGACAGATTGGGACACAAGAATCATAAACAAAATATTTAGAGCCCTATCTTTGTAAGCTTTCAAAAGTTGAATTTAGCTCTGGAAAATATTAAAAAAATATCCAGCCTAAAACATTCTAAATAATGTTTTAAGAACATTTTATAATATCCCACAAAAAAATGAGATGGAACTAGCTCGAATGCAACATACATTCATGCTGGTTGCATATCGTGTTTTTGTTATGAAAAGTTTGCGAACTGTAATTAGACATCGGTTAAAAAGTTTTAGGATCTCTATAATTTTTTAGATATTTCTTCCATGTTTCTAGAGATAAATCTATCTTTTGGAAACTTTTAGAGATATTTCATGAGCTCTAAATATTTTATTTAGGTTTCAAGTATGCCAATCTATCTCTAGAATTTTTCTTACAATTTGTCTGAGCTTGAAGATATTTTCTTAGTTTAAAAACCTTATCAGGTGTTCACTAGATTTGATTTTAAAGCAAAAAGGATACAACCACATTGCAAGCTACTGTAACTGGGCAAGGTACACGGAAGTAATTGAAATGATTTTGAGAGTCGAAAGAAATAATTTGTTTGCTTTCTGAATTTCGATCAAACGTGAACTCAGCGACAGTTGACAAACCTTTTGTGAACAAGGCAAGGTGGTTTCGAGAGTCGAAAGACACAAGTTATGGTTTTGAATTTTGAGGAACAAACATAAACTTCGACAAGTACTTTAGGAGAGTAATAAAATATTATTTTCTATTTTATCATCTACTCCCCCGTTCTTCTAAATTATAGTTAAATAATAAGTCAGCTTATTTTTTAATACATATACATTTTTATATTAAGAAAACTATGTATGTTCAAAAAATTAACAAACTATAATCGATAATGCTACAAACAGACGTCCGACGCCAGCGACTCATTGCGGACGGACGCATGGCGTGACGTGCACCATAACTTTGACTCCCTCCGTCTCTTATTCTCATCTGGACACCGCTGCCTCACTCCGCTTGACCTTCTGTCCACCGTGCCTTGACCTTGTGCCGCTCGTTCGCTCCTCACTCCCGCGTCGCCGCACGCCCCACCTGCGTCGCTCGCTCCTCTCCCCCGCCCATTGTGCCCCTACCCGCACCTCTCCTCGCTTTAGCCATGCGCCGCACCGCCCGCTCCCTCCCGTAGCACGTGCCGCTCGCCAGACTGAGCCAAGGGCGGTGCTGCTGGTGGTGCTCACGCGCGCCGCTAGTGCTGGGTGCTGGTGGTGCACGTGCGCCGCTGATTCGACCCCTACAGCTGGCATCGACCGGCCTAGGCTTTCCTTCCCCTATGTTGCAAATGTATGTTTCAGGTGTTTCAGTCGTTTCAAAGGTATGTTGCAATTGTTTTTTATGGATTTTGCAAAAGTATATCGAGGAAATTGCATATGTTGCAAGTGTTTCAGAGGCATGTTGCAAGTGTTTGTTCAAAATGTTTCATTTGTTCTAGACATACATTGCAAGCGTTTTGATCTGGCTGTTTGCATATGTTTCACACATATGTTGCAATATGTTCCATATGTTTTATCTGTTTCAGATGTATGTTGCAAGTGTTCTATCTGGATGTTGCATACGTTACAATGACTATGTTGCAAATGTATGTTCTAAACGTTTTATTTGTTTCAATTGTATGTTGCAATCGTTCTATCTGAATGTTATAAAAATAGATCTTAATATAGGGTTGTTTAGCGAAGAAGAAAGAGCTACCATAGCAGCGTCGGCTGTAACCTAGCGGTACCACGCCATCGGAGGACGCGCAGGCGTCTGCCCGAATGCGGGACTCCACTATAATACGTGCTGAGTCCCCTCCAGTGCGTGCGATGGTAGTGGAATGGACCTGTCCTCACGGCGGTGCCATCGATCCACTAACAACAAAGGCAAGGCTCCTCTCGCTGCCGAGGACTGAGCCCACCCACCGGCCGAGTCATCTGAACCATCCGGCCCAAACAAGAAACGGGATGCGGATACGGCCCGCCCGATCCATTTCTGGACCACTTTACCTTCATCTTTCTGGCAACCAAATGTTTACACAGTTGCTCATCACGAAGCTAATCAAGCTATATGATCTGTCAACTGTCATCGAGGTAAACTGATGGAACCAGGAGAGTACTCGTAGCATATCTGCGCATGGAGTGGACAAGATCGGTACAGAGAAGCCTGCTGTTCAAGCGATGAGCTCAAGATTTCTGATATCCAAATCTTTCTTGAGATTCCAAGACTGATGTGGAGTGCTTGACTAACCGGTGCGGCAGCATACAGCATAGAGCATACTACTACATCAATTATCATCCCCAGACAACCTGAGCTGGTTAAGTGGTTAATTATTGCCACTGCTTCCTTCGATTAGAATCCGTTGACTGCTGGCCTCTACCACCGGTTACTTTTGCTGACATTTGGAGTCAATCTCCAATCAACGAAGCACCCAACTTGCAATGTTTTACCTTGTCTACTCCGCGCATTTTTTTGGCAATTCGCCACTCGTACTGAGGCCCTATTTGGTCCTTTAGTCATTGGATTAAAGTTTAGTCACCTTTTACTCACCCCTTGAGGACTAAAGGGACTAAACGTCTAAACTACTTTAGTCACCATGTTTGGTATTTTAGGGACTAAAACTGACTAAAAGGTGGTGACTAAACATTAATCACTCCAAACCAAACAGGCCCTGAATCGACCTCATGCAATTCATGACACTCCCTTTTCATATCAGATATTCAAATTAAGTAGCAACTTTTGACACCCTTCCTCACCTATAGTCTGGGCTCTGAAGGCGGCCTTCATGAGGCAATCAAGAATCATGATTAAAATAACCAGACTAAAGACTAATTATGTAATCACTCATTAAAATAAGTTCAGAGCTTGGTTGATCTAGACAAGTAGTATGATGATGCATGCTGCATGCATGCAACAAAGGACAGACCACTAGCATGCAGCAGAAAAAACAAAACAGAGGTTTCACATGCGTTTGAGCAGACCATCTGCTAGCTGACATTTGACCCTATCACAGTTAACCACCACTAATTGAGTTGGGCAGACAAGGAAAAGAAAAATGGCAACAACATTAACAATCACAAGAAGATGCTTCCTCATGTGGTCCACCGCTGAATCCCTAGGAGCCAGTGCGTGCATGCCTGCCTGCATCGCTTTGGACTCTTCGATGCAAGCTGCATAGTGCCTTTACACATCAATAAGGCCTTGATTAAATCCAGGCCGCAAAGTTTTGGGGTGTCACGTTGGTTGTCACATGGAGTGTTTGGATACGAATAAAAAAACAAATTATAGAATCCGTCGGTAATCCGCGAGACGGATTTATTAAGCCTAATTAATCCGTCATTAATACATGTGTTAATGTAGCACCACATTGTCAAATCATGAACTAATTAGGCTTAAAGATTCTTCTCACAAATTAGTCGCAAACTATACAATTAGTTATTTTTTAGTCTATATTTAGTACTCCATACATGTCTCCAAACATTCGATGGGATAGGAAGTAAGCTTTAGAGGGAGGAACTAAATAAGGCCTAGATAGTACTACTAGCTTGCTAAGCATAATCCATGGCAGATACAGATTCAGAGTTTAGCGTCCAGAGTTACTACTAGTATCTGGAAAGTTGCACGCAGGCAGGGAGCCAGAGACTGAGTCGAAGCAAGCTACAGGCAGGCATGAACTCTCTCCCAAAAGATTTCAGGCTGGATTGGTCTGACGATCTTGCCATGCAATTTGAGAACCACTTCTATTACTTTATCCCTATTTGTATGAGATCAGGCAGAAATTTGCAGATCATGTGTCTCTGGACAAAGGAATCAACTGGTAGGAATCTTTAGTACCAAGTTGCCTGGTTAACTGTTCAATCTTCCGTACTCAAAGCTCTAACCTTTACTTTGAATCTAAAACAGTAACAAAAGAAATATAAAAAATAGAATCAAGGATTTTTTTTCCTCCTCTGCATTTCCCTATAGGGTCCTATTTAGCTTCCCCTATTTCTCTGCTCAGATGATCTTCAGGTCTTCAAGATATCCAATTTGTCACTTTGCATGCATTCACTGCTACATTCCTAGAATCCTACTTCTGCCTACCCAGAAATCTAAATTCCAAGAAGAACATAGTAGAGTATTGTGATTGGAAGCGCGATGAGCATCCCGAATATAACCCTGAAAAAATCACATTGCAAGCATGCAAGATGTTAACTTGCTGCAGTTACATAAACCAACAGCTAATATAAGCATAAGATGTATATCTGCAAAGTTTGAGCATAGAATTGCTTACGCTGTGCTAAGTATTTGAGGATGGCAGTTGTATTCCTTGGCAAACACAAAGGGAACGATGCCTTGTGGAAGTGCAGCCTGTTGATCAATCACACGTACGTTTTACAGTAATCAGTATGATTGTCACTTGTCCCCCCCCCCCCCCTTTTTTTTGAAACGAATCACTTGTCGCCCTTAGAAAGGCTTGAAAATTAGACCAGTACGATATGTATGGTGTTGGTGGCCAACCTGAACGATGGCAACGTGCAGGAGCACTCCCCGGAGCCCAATGGCGATGGAGGTAGCCGCGATCACCGCCGGACCAGTCAAAAATCTCACCGCCATGGCGAACGTCGCCACCCTCTTACCACAAGAGATGATCTTTGGTTGCAGAGCCATGAACAGACCTAGGTCAAATGTTGCACCGTCAGAATTTCTCGGTTGAAGTAAATAACATCTCTAATAGTCTAATGAACAAGCATCAAAATGCCAACGGTGTACCTAAGCTGAACATAGCCATGCCTAGCCCTGCATCGGACAATATAGATATTGACCCCTTTATAATTGAGGGCATCTGGATGTTAAACCTGAAATTTCAGAAATAAGATTTGTTAATCCATCCATGTTAACCAGTAGTATAATTTTCGCATGATAACAGAATCAATGTATTGCAGATGCTGGTATATATAGCATGTGCCACTCTCTCCTAGAAATGCCTGCTGTTTTCATCAGCTCCCCTCTAGATGTGCGGATAAAATAGTTCACGATGCGTGCATATAATTGTGCCTTTTCAAGGACACGACGCATCGTGCATTTTAGTCCATGGATGGTGGATGAGCTTGTCTGCGCCGTCCAGATGGATGGAGACAAACACGGCAGCCGCGGCTGATTTGGTCTGCTGCAAAGCTCCAGGCCTCACACATAAGACCTGCATCTGCGTGTGCATCTTCCCTGCATGTGCCAGATCCGAGACGGACGTACCTCTCATGTGCTCTCACATGCAAATGCTAATCCTAGAGAGAGTAACAAGCAACCTAGTAGTAACAAGGAACGGACATGGCAATAATCTTGATTTATTTCGTATCACGACAAGTCTCCCTTTGGATTCGTTAAATCTTGCTGGAATGGAACTGCTATACTTTTGGAATTCATGTAGGAGCTACTCATGCATGCATGATGAATCCATGGATGGATATGTAGGAGCTAGCTAGCAAGCGGTGTTAAGGTTTGCACGCACCTGAACGAGACGAGGGACCAGACGAGGCCGATGAGGCTGGAGTAGGTGTTGGGGTTCCTGATGAGCTTCCGCCACACCATGATGAGGATGAGGCGCGTCATCACGCTCGCCGGCGGCATCGGGTGCGCGGCCTCCTCCAGCCCCGGCGCGTCGGCGCCCTTCTTGCGCGGGGCCACGTACGGCGAGCCCGACACGGGGAACTTGGCGGCCAGGCCCGTCGCGGGGCTCTTGAGGCCGTCCTCGATCTCCAGGTCGCCGCCGTTGGCCGCGGGGTCCGGCTTCTTGGCCGGCGTCACAGTCCCACTCACGCCTGAATTAAGTAGATGACACTTGATCAGTGCTTGCTAATGCTAATGACCTTAATTAGAGTGTGCTGCGATCACCATCACCGCCTGTTGTGAGTTGTGAGTTTGTGACAGAGGAATGTTGGTATGGTATGGTGTGTCACCTTTTGGGGTGGCGCCGTCGACCGGCATCGGTGGCGGTGGCGCGGCAGCGAAGTCGGTGGAGGCGGCGTGGTTGACGGCGTTGCGGAGGTTGGCCTCCGACACGGGCGACGCGCTGGAGCTCCACACGAACATGTGCAGCTCCTTGTTGGAGTTGGAGTTGGAGCCCCCGAGCTCCTTCTTCCTAATAATATCATCGTTGCCAAATGAAAATGTCAGGTTTACCATCACTAGCAGATCACATACATACATAAGACGAATTGCAAGGAAGCACTAGCGAACAAAAAAACTTGGGGACAGTGCACTGACGTACCGTGGCGGTGGCATCATGCCGGGGTTGGGCGCGGGGTACGCCATCGCGTCACCGCCGCCCTTCCCAGTCGCGAACTTGTTGGCCACCTGCTCGTCGAGCCCCGGCGCACGTGCGCCGGCGGCGGCGCCGGGCTGCGCGAGCGGGCTGGCCATCTTGCTGCCGTTGAACATGGCGTAGAAGTCGGACTGGTTGAAGCTGGAACCGCGGGGCGTGGGCTCCCGCGACGTCTGCAGCGAGTAGATCTCGACGCCCGTGAGGTTGGAGGCGCGCGGGGTCATGGCCGAGGACGGGCCGTAGGGGCGGCCGTACCCGACGCCGGAGCGCGCGGCCCCGCCGCCGCCGCCCGTGGTGGACGCGGAGGCCGAGCGTCGGATGACGACGTGGACGCGGCCGTCGCTGCCGACCTCGGCGTCCGCCTGCAGCGCCTCGCGGCCGTTGAGCGAGACGACGTCGGAGTCGACCCTGAAGGAGGCGATGCTGGCGCCGACGTCGGGCGGGAACTGCTCGGAGATGAGCGCCTTGGCGCCGCGGTACTCGAAGAGGAAGAGCATGAGCGTGTACCAGATGACGCTCTGCAGCACCACGATCTGCACCATGAGGTTGCCCGAGAAGTCGCCGTACATGGCGCGGAGCAGCGGGATTCCCATCACCAGCGTGTTGGGCAGCGTGGACAGCGAGAAGAGCGTGATGGTCCAGTCCAGCGACGCCGCCGCCGCGCCACGGCGGTAGCGGGAGAGCACGTTGTGCCACACGGCCAGCGCCGCCAGGATGACGAGCTTCTGGAGCGAGTCGGCCGCCAGGAACCGGTACTGCATCGCGTAGGGGTCGCAGCTGGAGATGAAGTGGAAGGAGAGCAGCGGCACGGCGAAGACGGCCACGAAGCGGTTGATGCCCGAGCACTGGTCCGGGGTGAAGATGCCCCACCACCGCACCGACCCGTACGCCAGGAACATGGCCACGTACAGCGGCACGATCGCCGCCAGTACGTCGTAGATGTCCCGCCCGGTGATCATCGCGGCGGCGGCGGCGGCGGCGACGCAGACGCTGACAGCTGCAGCTTAGCTTAGCTGTTCTGTTCCTTTGGTTGTCTACAAAAGATCTGCTGGTAGCTGACGACGCTAACTCTCAAAAACAAACTAAGTGTGAGACCAGAAGTTGAAGAGATAGTTTATATAGGAGGCGATCGATGCTCGCGCTACAGGTTCTTAATAAGATAATCGTAGACGACTCACAGAGTCACAGTGTTCGTACTCCACTAATTGAGCTGTTAATCAACTAGCACGGTATGCGAGCATGGTTGTGTAGTGTACGTAGAGAATCCAAGGGGCGGCGTACACAGTTGCAGGTAGCTACACACTACACTGCGTAGCTGCAGGCCGTGACGGGTAAACACTACTGTCGTATTCCTGTGTGGCTACGGCTACTAATTGTAGGCAGTACAACCTGAGCCCTAGCTAGACTAATTGTAGGCAGTACAACCTGAGCTACGGGTAAACAATGCGTGCAAGCTCGAGGACGCTCGAGACAACAGACAAGCTCCATGGGCCTTGGACCCATGGTGCACGCATGCACACTGATCAAGGACGGTCTTGACATGGATATAAGAGACTTTAGGCTCCGTCCGCAACTGATCGATCCAGAGAATTGCACGCAGAGGCGCACGGCAGTAGTACGTACGACCATGGGCGGAGCCACGTGAGGGCCATAGGGGGCTGCGGCCCAGCGTTATTAAGTACAGTACGTTTGAGTGAATTCTTGTCTGATGCTATCCCAGCATCTTTTGTCGAACTTAGCACATGATATTTTGATTAAAAAATTAGCTTGGACTGCTATATATGTGCCCGAAGTCTTTGAATTGCTCTCCTCCCTCTCTCCCTCCCTCCCTCCCTGGTCTACATGTAGGAAGGAGAAAATGACTTTTTATTTGTTACTAATGCTTGATGCTTGATATGTTGGACTTCATGCTAGCTTAGTGCAATATGCTGGACTGAAATTTACTATGATATATAGCCTCTTTGACATGGACTGTGGCTAGCAATACCTTCTATTCTAAACACTGCAACGGCTATCATATAGATTTTTTTTAGCTTCCATGACAGTTGGCTGCTGCTGCCTACAACAATTGCTATACTACGTAAAGACAATATATGTTTCGCAAGTATTTCTCTTCTTAAAGCATTGGCAGGCATTGTATTGAATGATGTTGGAGCTCATCCACGATGTCATCAAACGAGTTTTACATATGCACAATGTCACACCTAATTTTAAGGATAAAATTGAATGCACTAAACTCATGTGTGCCCAGGGATCAGTCACACACATAAGTTGACAAATTATAAAAAGTATCATCACGGTATATCTTACATAACGAATAATAGCATCACATAGTCTTACACATCACAGCAGAAAGTAAAAAGATAGCTCTTTTGTGGTAGCTCCAACACAGGGACGGTCGACTGGTTGACCCCAAGCCTAATAGTCCTCAGGGAACTTCTCATATTCGTTGTTGTCTGTTACCCATCCGGAATTTTTATCCAAATATATAAAATAAACAAGCGTAAGTACTTCCCGTACTTAACAAGGCAACATGGGGTTCAAGAGGCTCAAAAAGGATGACATTGGTTTACTGCAGTTAGCACTTTTAGTAAGTCAAGATTTTATCGTCAGCTATTATCAAGTTATGCTTAAGCTCCCATTTAAACCCACATGATCATATATCCGATTCAATTGAGTCATGTAACATCATCATAATATCATCATAATCATCTCGTATAAACAACATTATAAGTAGCCATCTATTCTGTGTTTCTCGGGCCGCTCGTGACCGTGAGCACGGCTGTTATAACAGTTTGTTACCCTTTGCAGAGGTGGTGCACATTCACCGTGAGTCGTGATTCCCATATGCCCGGGTTAATTACTCCCATATCACTGCCAATGTGAGCGGGCAGGGTACACTATGAAGCCATTTCATAGGTTTCTCTAACAAGTTAGGGCCGCTAGGTTTCCTTGGTAGGCGGATGTAGGAACCCCCTTTCCTATGGCACATATCCATCGCGGCTATACACATAGGAACAGAGGAAGTCCTATACCCAACGTGGCAAGCTCCTTTTGCGCCATAAAGGTAACCTCTAACAAGCTAGAAAAAATCCTATTACTGAGCTAAAGTCAGAGCCATATGACCCTCACGGTTGCACTGTCAGTCCTAGCTTTTGCCGACAGATAAATCCTTATGGAGGGCCGAGAGCATCATGATCGAAAGTCATTTGCTCCATCGCCCTATAATCCAGTTGTTTAAAAGCAACTTTTACATTTTCTTTCCATAGAATCGTTGTTCAATATGTAGCTCATGTATAGTTATGTTGAGCACTAGCAAACTACCCATATGCATATAACCCATATGAGACAAGGAACAGGATAATCAATCACTAGGATGTCCTTACGGGTATCAAAATTAGACACATGCAAATGAGTAATTAATAAAGGTGAATAGGCATCAAGGTAGATCCCATTATATACTTGCCTTGGTTAGCAAACTCCTGCTGGTCCTGCTGGTTGTCGAAGAACTCTTGGTCTCCAACGTTTTCCTCACCGTCTGAACGCGACCACCACGGCAACATACAACATTCCAAAGGCATTCATGCAAAGCAAATAATCCTATGGTTAGAACAGTACACCAATAGTAAAGAATACAAGATAAAATGTTTATGGAAAGATTCTACATCTCGCTACGATCACGTCAACGCGAAGTTCACGAAAAATGGAGCTAAAACGCGAAAGTTATGAATTAAACGGGATTTCCTATAGCAATTTATTTAATTAAATCTAACCATAAAATTTAAAAGTTGCAAACATGATTAACAGTGGTACTAACACGTAGATTATGAAATTACAAAACTAACGCAATTTGAACGGGTTGATTCGGAGCTAAAACGACGATTTTATGAACAAAACGGTGTAGTGGCATTTCTGTAAATAGTGAAAACGTATTTTGGACTAAAACCGTATACTTTACGTCTTCAAAATGAGAAAGCGTACTATGGAAACTACGCTAGGGACAGCGGGTTCAATTCATCCGAAACCGAGGGACTCTTAAGCAAAACTGCCAGGGCGAAAGGGTACCGGCCATTCTGGGCCGTCGATCAATCAAGGGACGGCCTGGATTAGAGAAGGGAAGAGAGAGAGAGGGAGACGCCGGCCGGAATAGTGGCCCAATGGCGGCGCTACCATGGCCGACGGCAAGGACCTCGTCGGCGCACGGGAAACAAGGCCTAGAAGCCTTGGTTTTCGCATCCGAGAACACCGAGGGATAGAGGGGGTGAAGGAGACCTCGGCCAGGCCGAGAATGGGGCCGGTGGACGCGGTTGGCGCGGTAGTCGCCCTGGCCGGCGGCCGAAGCTCGCGGGCACACGTAAAAACGGGTCTACGGGGCCACGAATTGAGAAACAAACTGCACGGGGGGAGATAGAGGAGAACGGCGAAGCTCACAACGGGGAGAAACGGGGTCGACGGCGGCTCGGAGACGGCGGTTCGCGCGGAGGGCGGTGGGCTGATCCTGGCGACCTTCTGCGCGGCGGTTACCACGGGCACGGGCGATGCGAGAGGGAGAAAGGAGACAGCAGAGGGAGCGGGGAAGGGCTCGGCGCCATTTTATAGAGGCCAGGCGTGAGGAGGACGCTCCCACGACGCGGAACGTGGGCGCGGAGCGGCGGCGGTTGCGGCTGACCGGGCGTGGACACGTGGGAGGAGGGGGAAGGCGCCGATAGGTGGGCCCGAGCCATCAGCGGCTGAGAGCGGGGCGACGGGGCGCGCGACAGCGGCTTGCTACGTGGCTAGGCCGGCCGCGTTCTTGGGGCAGCGTGAGCTGTGGCATGGGCGGCGATTCTTTGGCGATCTTTGGGCTACTGGCGGAGAAACAAATTTCAGCTCGGTGGGCCGCCCTAAGAAGGAAAGAGAGGGAAGAGCGAGCGGGCCACGGGGAAGAAAGGGCCTGCGGGCCGAAACTGAGGAAGGGAGGGAAAAGAATTCCTTTTCTTTTTTTTCCAAATACATTTTCCAATTTCATTTTCAAGTTGAATTTGAATTCAATTCAAACCTTGGTCAAATCTAATCATTACAAAAACCAATGTGCAACAGCATGAATGCATCAACATGTTACTAACCTTATATTTGGTTTTATTTTCACAAAAAATATTTTTTCCTATATTTAAATGCTCACATAATAACATAATTAAATCGAATTTTCTTATTTCAAAAGACTGAAATTTTTGGGTGTTACAATTCTACCCACCTTAAGATGAATCTCGTCCTCGAGATTCGGATGATTGCTTACTCAAACAGTTGTGAATAAGATTTTCTCAGATCCTCTTCTCTTTCCTAAGTATCCTCATCCTCTGTATACCGATTCCACTGTACCTTGCACATCTTTATAACTCGGCTCCTTGTAACTCTTTCTACCGTCTGTAAGATCTTTATCGGATACTCTTCATGTGTGAGATCTTCCTTAACAGCAAGTTCTTCTAAAGGAATCTGCTCTTTCGGTACTCGCAAACACTTCTTTGGGTACCACCATGCTTCTGCTGTGCAAACTAGAACGTATGATTCATCTTACAAATTCTTCATCTTGGCTACCCCCTTAAGAAAATTAAACTAGGGGACACAAAAAGGGTAACTTGCACCTTCTTCCAGATGATCTAACTAGTATCACGATGTCCTGACATCCCAATGAGACTCTTGTGTATGGAAAAGAAACCTTCCACAACTTCCTTATAGAACACTTTTCCAAATTCTGCAGTTAACTTGGTCAAAAACAGTACACAACAGAAACTACTCCAGATTCCAAATAGCACAGATGCATCGCCTTGTGATTTTCGTAACTCCATAATCAAAATAGCTATCAAGGTGATTCTTTCGTTTAGAGAAAGATATTGAAATCTACTATTGTCCAGAATTTTCTCATGATTTTTGGTCATTCAAATTCAGAGACATAAGCCGAGGAATGTAGACTGCTCTGAAAAGATAGGATAGGAAAAACAGAAGAAAATCAAAACCTGACTATTTATTTCATTAATCCTTATACCTTAGGCCTATAACTAAATGAAATTGTGGGAACACCCAACAAGATCATTGCAATCATTATAAATATTCAAAACAATTATAAGCATAATGACAATTCGACAATCAATAAAGATGCACAACTCAATCATTAACTCGACTTACGATACTATCGTTTTTATTGTGCTAGGGGTAACAATCCTAAGACTCTTCTTCAGATCACGCAAGAAGGTGATGAGGGATAGTTCTAAAAGCATAACAAACCAAGAAGTGAAGATGAGAACAAAGTCTTTAAAATAAGCACCAAGGTAGAGATGAATAGCAAAGATAGAGATATAGTAGAGAAGAAAATATCAAGGTTCATAGAGCAAGAGTTTTTGCAGCAACTTATAAACCTTAAAACGACCAGTTCCTACTAGGCTTGCGTCCTACAGTCAACACAGCTCTGATACCAATTTATCACACCCAATTTTAAGGATAAAATTGAATGCACTAAACTCATGTGTGCCCAGGGATCAGTCACACACATAAGTTGACAAATTATAAAAAGTATCATCACGGTGTATCTTACATAACGAATAATAGCATCACATAGTCTTACACATCACAGCGGAAAGTAAAAAGATAGCTCTCTTGTGGTAGCTCCAACACAGGGACGGTCGACTGGTTGACCCCAAGCCTAATAATCCTCAGGGAACTCCTCATATCCGTTGTCGTATGTTACCCATCCAGGATTTTTATCCAAATATATAAAATAAACAAGCGTAAGTACTTCCCGTACTTAACAAGGCAACATGGGGTTCATGAGGCTCAAAAAGGATGACACTAGTTTACTGCAGTTAGCACTTTTAGTAAGTCAAGATTTTATCGTCCGTTATTATCAAGTTATGCTTAAGCTCTCATTCAAACCCACATGATCATATATCCGATCCAATTGAGTCATGTAACATCATCATAATCATCTCGTATAAACAACATTATAAGCAACCATCTATTCTATGAGTTTCTGGGCCGCTCGTGACCGTGAGCACGACTGTTATAACAGTTTGTTACCCTCTGCAGAGGTGGTGCACATTCACCGCGACTTGTGATTCCCATATGACCGGGTTAATTACTCACATATCACTGCCAAGGTGAGCGGGCAGGGTACACTATAAAGCCATTTCATAGGTTTCTCTAACAAGTTAGGGCCGCTAGGTTTCCTTGGCAGATGGATGTAGGAACCCCCTTTCCTATGGCACATATCCATCGTAGCTATACACATAGGAACAGAGGCAGTCCTATACCCAACGTGGCAAGCCCCTTTTGCGCTATAAGGTAACCTCTAACAAGCTAGAAAAGGTCCTATTACTGAGCTAAAGTCAGAGCCATATGACCCTCACGACTACACTGTCAGTCCCAGCTTTTGCCGACAGATAAGTCCTTATAGAGGGCCGAGAGCATCATGATCGAAAGTCATTTGCTCCATCGCCCTATAATCCAGTTGTTTAAAAGCAACTTTTACATTTTCTTTCCATAGAATCGTTGTTCAATATGTAGCTCATGTATAGTTATGTTGAGCACTAGCAAACTACCCATATGCATATAACCTATAGGAGACAAGGAACAGGATAATCAATCACTAGGATGTCCTTACAGGTATCAAAATTAGACACATGCAAATGAGTAATTAATAAAGGTGAATAGGCATCAAGGTAGATCCCATGCTATACTTGCCTTGGTTAGCAAACTCCTGCTGGTTGTCGAAAAACTCTTGGTCTCCAACGTTTTCCTCATCGTCTGAACGCGACCAACACGACAACATACAACATTCCAAAGGCATTCATGCAAAGCAAACAATTCTATGGTTAGAATAGTACACCAACAGTAAAGAAAACAAGATAAAATGTTTATGAAAAGATTTTACGTCTCACTACGATCACGTCAACACGAAGTTCACGAAAAACGGAGCTAAAACGCGAAAGTAATGAATTAAACGAGATTTCCTATAGCAATTTATTTAATTAAATCTAACCATGAAATTTAAAAGTTGCAAACATGATTAACAGTGGTACTAACATGTAGATTATGAAATTACGAAACTAACGCAATTTGAACGGGTCGATTCGGAGCTAAAACGATGATTTTATGAACAAAACGGTGTAGTGGCATTTCTGTAAATAGTCAAAACGTATTTTGGACTAAAACCGTATACTTTACGTCTTCAAAATGAGAAAACGTACTCTAGAAACTACGCTAGGGACGGTGGGTTCAATTCATCCGAAACCGAGGGACTCTTAAGCAAAACTGCCAGGGCGAAAGGGTATCGGCCATTCTGGGCCATCGATCAATCAAGGGACGGCCTGGATTAGAGAAGGGAAGAGAGAGAGGGAGACGCCGGCCGGAACAGTGGCCCGACGGCAGCGCTGCCATGGCCGACGGCAAGGACCTCGCCGGTGCACGGGAAACAAGGCCTAGAAGCCTCGGTTTTCGCATCCGAGAACACCGAGGGATAGAGGGGGCGAAGGAGACCTTGGCCAGGCCGAGAATGGGGCCGGTGGACGCGGTTGGCGCGGTGGTCGCCCTGGCCGGCGGCCGAAGCTCGCGGGCACACGCAAAAATGGGTCTACGGGCCACGAATCGAGAAACAAACTGCACAGGGAGAGATATAGGAGAACGGCGAAGCTCACAGCGGGGAGAAACGGGGTCGACGGCGGCTCGGAGACAGCGGTTCGAACGGAGGGCGGACGGCGGATCCCGGCGACCTTCGGCGCGGCGGTTACCACGGGCACAGGCGACGCGAGAGGGAGAAAGGAGACAGCAGAGGGAGCGGGGAAGGGCTCGGCGCCGTTTTATAGAGGCCGGGCGCGGGGAGGATGCTCCCACGACGCGGAACGTGGGCGCGGAGCGGCGGCGGTTGCGGCTGACCGGGCGTGGATGCGTGGGAGGAGGGGGAAGGCGCCGACAGGCGGGTCCAAGCCGTCAGCGGCTGAGAGCGGGCGACGGGGCGCGCGGCAGCAGCTTGCTGCGGGGCTAGGCCGGCGCGTTGCTGGGCCGCGCGAGCCAGGGTGTGGGCGGCAGTTGCTGGCGATGCTGGGCTGCGGCGGAGGAAACAGCTCGGCTTGGCTGGGCCGACCCAAGAAGGAAAGAGAGGGAAGAGCGAGCGGGCCGCGGGGAAGAAAGGGCCTGCGGGCCGAAACTGAGGAAGGGAGGGAAAATAATTTCTTTTCTTTTGTTTCCAAATACATTTTCCAATTTCATTTTCAAGTTGAATTTGAATTCAATTCAAACCTTGGTCAAATCTAATCATTACAAAAACCAATGTGCAGCAGCATGAATGCATCAACATGTTACTAACCTTATATTTGATTTTATTTTCACAAAAATTATTTCTTTCCTATATTTAAATGCTCACATAATAACATAATTAAATCGAATTTTCTTATTTCAAAAGACTGAAATTTTTGGATGTTACACACAAGCACTTCATCTCATTTTTCATCTTACTTGTTGGCTTCTCTTGTTCATGGAGCAAGCGCAAGCTGGAAGGTAGTAGCATCTAGTTAGGTGTGGCATGAGCTTATGGAATTGGCCCCCTCTTGATTTTAGCTTAGGCTCCGCCACTGCGTACGACCAGAGATGGGGCACCGGTTGGCGGTTGGCCTGCTGCAGTCTCGTTGCAAATTGCACGACGCGACACCGACAAGGTGATATGGTCGCATCCGTGGTAAAGTGTTGGACAGGAGGCAGTTACCGTTACATCTTTAGGGTCGCGGCCACACCGTAGAAAGATTTTAACTATATAGGATTGAAATCAGGACTGAGACCCTGTTTAGATCCCATTGTAAAACTTTAGCCTTGCTGATGAGGACATCCTCCACTATTAACCTCTGGCAAAGACGCAACAAAGGGGCCAAGTGGCCTAGTTGTAGTCGGGCGGCGACCGTGTGAGCCTCTGAATAATCCCACCTTGCTTAGCTTAGGAGGAGGAAGCCACCTTAAAAGGGAGAGCCACCCTTCCCCTATTGGACTAGTCTTTTAAGGACATTGGGCCTTTCCCCGAGTGGGTGTGCCTGAGAACTGTTGGGGTCCGGGCAGCCTTAATTTATTGGGCCTCGGCCAACCCCACTTGGGCCGGATGCATCACTTGCACTTTTAGTCTTTTTTTTTACCATGGGGATATAAACAGGGGTTAAAAGTGAGCAAATGGCTAAAAACTGGGTTAAAATCTTTTGCTCCCAAAGATGCCATAAACTGGGCTAAACTCCCTCGGGGCGGGCGCTGGACGCCCCATACCCCTTGCCACTCGCATGCATGGCTGTGCATGGATAATTAAATGAGGGTAAATCAGTCATTGTAGATTAGAGGACTAAAGTTTAGCCCATGAATCAAACAGCCCAGCGGGACTAAACTTTAGGGGCTAAACTTTAGTCCTTGAACTAGTGATTCAAACACCACCTAAGTGTGCGTCTTGCTCTTGTAAAAACATTTCAGATCCAATCGTTTTAGATGACGAATCTGAATGACTTAGGACATTGTTTTGGCTCGGCCGGATTCTAAAAAAAGAATATTTTTTCATACAAAATTCATATAAATACATATGGTTAAAAAATCATAATTTTTTTGTCGGTGAAGAACAAATTAAATATAAATATTTTAAATTGGTGCACTTAAAAAGGTTTAAGCAAAAAAATATATGATAGCTACACAGGAGAAGCAAGAAACAGAAACACTCCAGCCCCCCTGGGGCCGTTTCACGTGCGTAGGCCAAAAAGTTAGAATCCTTTCAAGCGTTTCTCACCAGAATCGTTTCACCTCTTCTCTATCTGGAAGGGATTCTAGTGTTTCAGCATAGAATCTAAAATGTTCCGAGTTAATTACCAAACAGACCCTAAAAGGGTAAATAGACTTAAACACTCAATTCTCGAGGTATTCTTGATCCATATTAACAAGGAAACTGCCATGGACTTGAAACTCTGGCTTGCAAAGGTGCATTCTTATTACTATGCGAGCCTGTAATCCTAATGCAATCTTCTTGATCATATCCCATAAAGGACTATTTGGGTATAGGTGTGAATTTAGCAAAATGAGGCACCAGGGTCACCATCAAGGCATCAAAGAAACTATAAGTGTGATGCAATGTTTTATTGGGGTATTGAACTGAACAAGAGATTAATATATAGGATTAACTAAAAACCATCAGGGTTGGCGGACCTCCATGGTTTATTATAGATCCACCCTTATTAGGGTTTGGATGGATGTGCAATCTCCATTGGTTTTGCCTTGCAAAGTACTGGTTAGCTCCACGTCCATATCATCATAGACACACGTAGGAAATGGTTTTGAGTTGGACTTATTGGCCCTACAAATATGTGCAGCAACTAGTGTTGTTGTCCTTGACCTTAGTCTTGGATGGTTGGTTGTCGAACTAGTATGGAATAAGTGGATCACTGTAGTATGGAAAGTCCTCCTTCCTTTATTCATGGGGCACTATAGGCGGACAAAAATAGCCCTACACTAAGCCTAGATCATTTGCATGTCCCTATTGAGGTAGGGGCCTTTTGGTCCTTTCCATATACACGAATTCAAGTCGAATTTGACTTCTTTGAGATCAAACACTTTGCGTCCGTTCCACACCTTTGGGGCAATTTCCACACCTACACGGTTCTCGTTTTTTTAGGCATTCACAACAGGCTAGATTAAAGAATCATAGACAATGATAGGAATTTTGGTTAGGTTTGCATCCAATAGGCCCTAAACACCATCTTAATTTCAGTGGCCTATAAAATCTAAAACATGCTCGACTTCTTCGATTAGTATGAAACATAAACGGCACAACATAGCGCCCGTTTGATCCACCAAATGAACTCTAGCTGGCTAAATTTAGATGCCAGGGATCCAAAAGACCCAGCTAAAGTTTAGCTATTTCCACCTAGCTAAGCTCATCTAAAGTTTAGCTGAGTCTATTAGCTGAAGGATCCAAACACCCTAGCTGGCTAAAGTTTAGCCGGGAGAGCTAAACTTTAGTTGGGTGGATGCAAATAGGGTCATAACATAAACATGCTAATGTAATTAAAAATATGAGTAATCAACTGGCCTGTTGATGGATACGAAAGGAGAAAAAAAACAGAAAGTTGCCCATTACAAATATGAGTAGTCAACTACTGGCCTGTTGCCCCCAAATAAAAGTCAAAACAGAGCGACAATTAGCCGTTTGTTTCAGATACAGTGACAGCGAGTACAAGAACAAAATAATAATAATAAATAATAAGCGTATTGTATTGTACTGCTCTCCTATTTTGATGCTGTATCTGCGTGCGTGTATATATTATACTAATAAGCGTAAGCGAGATGGAATGCCGGTACAGGGAATATGTATGTACGTATATGTTTACATTCACACAAGACCCCCGACACTCTGCGCTGTTCACGAGGTGCGTGGAGCAGCTGCTTAATTCTCCTCCAAGAGCAATGTCAAGAGTCAACACATGTCATGGCCAACGGCCGGATATACTGGAGTATATCAGAAAGAACCTTTTGGGCAGGAAGGACACTCAAAGGGAGGAGGGGCTAGCCGAGGAGCCCGCATTCACATCGATCTTCCTCAAGGCCGGAACGGGAGGCTCTTAGTTTAATCGCCGCGGTTGACTTCGCAAACGAAACATAAGCAAACAGCCTGTTCGGTTTGCTTGGTCGTATCGTTGCTAGTTCGTGAAGAAGTACTGCTAGCTGATTTGTGTGAGAGAAAAATACTATTCTGACTGAAAATTTACGATCGTTTACGACAGGCCACAGCCAAATGAACAGGCTGAAAGCTAGCAGCATCTTGCTAGTTCTCAGTTTCTCACTGATCTCATGCGGGTCCGAGATCGAGTGTTCGAGTGTTCCGACAGCCGAGATCGATCGATTCGTGCTCTCCGTTTGGTCGTCGACACACCGGCGGGTGGATTGCCGGCTGCGGCCGGCCGGGATGGGGCTTGGGCGCCGCGCCCACCCACGGCCTGATCTCGGGGCAGGCAGGGCGTACCTGCTGTCCTTGCCGCGGCAGACACCCCACCCGCAGGCCGCAGCCACCGCCGCCGACGAACCCGGCGGTGCATGCGTGCAGCGGATCGAGCGGTACGGTGGGCATGCTGCATGCTGCCTGCTGCCTGCTGCATGCTGGTCGACCAACGGACCTCACTGCTCACGCGCGCGCGTACGTTACGTGCAGATGCTGGACCGCTGGTGACTGTTGAACGCGCCATGCGTGGCGCGCAACGTTTGGACTCATGGATTGTGCAGCATGCATGTGGATGTGGTGATGTGGACTTCAAAAGTTCAAATGATGTACTGTGGTGTTGACTTCAATGATCTCAAAGTCAAACTCATGGATCATACCTTGGTTGTTGGTAACCGAGTTCTGAGAGTCTCTGATTCATACTCGTATTTTTTGTCATTATTATTTTATAAAGTAGCTCGTGACACGTACTACGTTGTCAGTGAGGGCGTGTTAACTTTGTTATTAGCATCAACAGTTTTGGGTCAGTGTGTACCTTAGCGTATGGGTTGCGAAAAAATCAATCAAATCGTTTTGCACTAGGCCCAATATCATCGCATCACGAACCCCAGGCTATAGGATGCACTTTCGAGTGAATGGGCTGGCTGGACCAATGTTGCATTGTTGGTCTCACGCGAGAATGAAAACACTGGGCCGAAATATCTGCCAAAGCCCAACTTAACGTGGCCATGCATAGAAAACGAGAAAATTTTAATCTGCGGGCTACGGCTATATCCGTTTTCGGCCCATAATAGATCAGTCGTAGTATGGTGAGCGATTGCCTTTCAGAGTTTTTCCCATTTCATTTTTCATCCCATTGCCAAATTTAGCTTTCTGGATCCAAAACCTATGTAGGCGAAGAGTTAGTAGGAAGTTGGACTGAGTTTAAAAAAAAAGGAAATTGGACTGACACATATTTTTTATTTTAAATAAAAATTAAGAAACTAGTACCACTTTCTCTTCTAAAAATGATATCTACTTCTTCATGATCTATATATAGTTATATGAAACTGGTATATTTATGTTCATATCGCTTTGCTGCTTGTAGCCATGCTCATTATTTAGATCCAAATAACTCTAAATAGAGCACCAACATATAGATAATTTTTTTAGAAGAAAACTAGAACTACTTTCATAATTTTCTAATTATAAAATAATTCGGATGCGATTTTTTAAAGATCAAATTAGATGTGTATTGTTTTTAGAAAACAGAAACCCACCTTTGAAACAGATCAAATTTGTCTGGTTTCAACATTTAAAGGTTGTTTGTTAACTAGTTTCGAAGTTCGAGGTTGAATATCAGACTAACGTGCAACTTATTGGTTGAAAAATATACTTTATACTAATTCAGACTTAAGATTTCGAATTTCTGACAAGTGACAGCACATGGTCGATTGAATGCAACTAATTCTTCCTCTTGAGCAACTAATTCTTCCTCTTGAGTCTGAACTGTCCATGAATGCAACCAATAATGGTCGATTGAGTTACTGATTCTTCCTCAGAGTCTGAACTGTCCATGAATGCAACCAATAATGGTCGATTGAGTTACTGATTCTTCCTCTTGAGTCTGAATTGTCCATGAATGCAACCAATAATTCACACTCCAGATTTCGAATTTCTTACAGCAAAAGGTTTGCTCAATTACTGAATAATCGTGCTCTGAAGTGAAGTTTGAACACTGTCGAAGGAATGCACCCACCCATTAAAGCCTTGTTTAAATCCAGGGTGTCAAGTTTTAGGGTGTTACATCGGGTGTCATATAGGGTATTCGGATACTAATAAAAAAAATAAATTACATAATCCGTCAGTAATCCGTGAGATGAATTTATTAAGCCTAATTAATCCGTCATTAGCACGTGTTACTGTCGAACCATATTGTCAAATCATGGACTAATTAGGCTTAAAAAATCCATCTCGTAAATTAGTCGTAAACTGTACAATTAGTTATTTTTTTTAAGTCTATATTTAATACTATATGTATGTGTCCAATATTTGATGGGATCCGGAATAAACTTTTTGGGAGGAACTAATTAGCACTCCATCTGAAACTCTGAAGTCCGTAATAACTGTCCAAGGGACTTGAACTGGAACGCAGTCAATAAGGAAAATGAAGCAGGTTCTGGCAACAGGACATGTGTCCGGTCGTCCTATTGCCAAGCATCCGCGCAGCAGGCAGGCCGGGCAGATCGAGCCGAGCATCAGCTCAGCGCTAGTACCAGACTACTACCAGCTACTCGCCCCGGCCCGTGCTCCTAGCCCTGCTATGCCACGCACTAGCCATGTGCGCAGTGCCGCTCGTAGGGCGCACTAGCCTGCTGGGTCGCTTGCAGCTACCCTGCCGCTGCCGGCTCGGCCGTGTGAGCGTGACAGCGGCCGGCCGGAGACATGGCCCTGGCCCTCCATCTCCATGGGTCGGGGCGTCGGGTCCATCCCCACGGGGCGACGCAGGCTGACCACTTCGCTTTCACCGCCGCTAGCTTCCTCTCTCCTAGGCGTTGTATAGATCGTAAGTTTTTTCATTCTTTCTTTCGTCATATTAAATCTTTAGACACATATCTAAAGTATTAAATATAGATAAAAAATAACTAATTACATAATTTGATTGTAAATTACGAGATGAATCTTTTGAGCCTAGTTAGGTCATAATTAGATAATAATTATCAAATACAAACGAAAGTGCTACAGATTCCTAACTTTAATCTAAATAAGGCGTAGCTTCTTGCCCAGCTACCTGATCTCTACACTGACAGCAGCAGAGTAGTCAGTACCCAACTTCTCGACTCTGGCAGCACTGTGCGCGTGCCCCCCCAGTCAGCCGGTCCTTCATCCTTGGCAGTCGCTTTTGGCTCGTACGCGCCTGGCTTTTCAGCATACAACACGGTGTCGGGATCAGGACGGGTGATCCAATCCACCAGAAGCTACAGAGATCCAGCTTGGACCGACGCGCGCTTTTCTTTTCGGCGCAGGCCGCGCCGGCGTGTAGCCTTCCGGCGCAGGCAAAAAGGCCGGAGACCGTTGCGCCAGCGCGGCCGGCTGGACCGCCGTCGGAGGGATCTTCAGGTTGTTCGGTTGGCTAGTTCGTTTTTTTATTGGTTTGTGAAGAAATACTGTTGGCTAGTTTGTATGAGAGAAAAATACTATTCTGGCTGAAGATTTACGATCATTTACGACAAGTCACAGCCTAACGAACGGGCTGCTATCCTGCTGTCCAGAGTCCAGACTCCAGAGGCGCGGATCGGAAAACCGTACGTGGTCCATGGCGGCCGGCCGCTGGCCCTTCGACCGGCACGCATGAGTGGCGGCCTGCAGCGGCCGGCATCATGCATGCATGCTAGCAATGCTGAGTGCTGGTGGTGCTGCGTGTGGAAGGCTCAAGCAGGCTGCTCGCTCGTGCACCTGCGTAGTGCCCGTCCGTCGGTGTACGTACCTGCTCGTCCTGTGCCGTCGGCAATTCGGCATATGAAATGAAATGGTGGATGAGCTGATTAAGCTCGACCGACCGATCGCCAGTTTAGGTCGCCGCTGTCGTTTTCCAATTATGCAGAAGAAAGACTGAAAGAGGTACGGCCATGGCCTAAATTTCATGGAAATTAATGGCCCTTTTTCAGGGACTAAAAAAAAAAATCCGCTTTAGTCGTCGTCACTGATACTAATTTGAGGTGGAGGAGATTTGCTTTAGTGGTTGTTGCTTGGCTGGTTGACCAAAGCACGCACTAAAGCAGAGATAGATAGATTGTTGCAGTCTCGTGGTTTGTCTTGCTTTGTCACCATGCTGTTGGGATTTTGGTTTTGTTATAATGTCAGTGGCCGGCCTGATGCAGTGGTTAGCCAGGCATATCTGCTCAATATACAATTGGCAGATTTTCCATCGTCCATCACACAGCAGCATCTACCTCCCGTGAGCATATCTTGCCCTGTTCGTTTGGCTAATAAAGTACCGTCGGCTGATTTATTGTGAGAGAAAAATACTATTCGTTGACTGAAAAAGTATGACTTATAAGCCAAGCGAACAGTGCGTCTATCTATTAGTCATCTAGATCTCTAGCTCCTTTTTCTTGAAAAAAACTCTGCTTTTTCCAGGCACACGTCTTATCACGCAGGTTAATTATTGAAACAGCTTTTCCATGAATTATGCACATATACGACATCCTCTGCCACTTTGTCAAACATGCATGACAATATGAAAAGAATGCCATTTTCTTTTCAGCCTCATGTTTGGCAATTAGGAGTGCTTTCCAGTCAAGACATCATTATTCTTTTGACACTAGTAAGTGATAAAGCACAAAACTAAAAAACACCGGCTGTAAAATCCAATGGTCTCTTAGAATTAACCCAACAGATTTCATCCATGGAGTCAGCAGCTAGTACATATAGTATCTTTTTTTCGAAAGCGTCCATTAGCATGTGTTTCATTAAGTGAAGTGGGAAATGTTACATGTCCCGTTGCCAACGGTGACGAGATGCCTCAATCAACAAGCAGAACGAACACAGACAGGGAGCACTGGCTTGAACGGTGGCGCTAAGAAGGTGTACGAAGGGATAACAAATTGTGCGACAGGAAGTTAGGGGAGCGGCCCACTCCTAGGTGACCGTGGCTAGCAGCGACGCAAGGGCCCGGAACCCGGCGGCGACACAGTCTGCTTCGTCACGGATGACGGCGAGGACCTGTGTGGTAGTTCTCGCGAGGCGGTCGAAGGTTCACCTGTTGCGCTCTTTCCATATGATCCATGAGACTTGCAGGACGAGGGAGTCGAATCCACGCCGGAACGTCTCCGGGAAGTCAGCCCTAGTTTGCAGCCACCAATCGGCCATGGTGGAATCAATGCGCGGCCCAAGATGCTGGAGTGCCGCCGACGCGAGGAGCCGCATCCAGACCTCGCGCGTGAACGGGCGTCTTGATCGCAAAGCGCGCAGACAGTATCCGCCTGGAGTACATGGCGTTTTCGGCGTTCAGCGGTCCACAGACAGCCGTGGAGCGCGAGCCAGAAGAACAACTTCACCTTTGGCCGCACGGAGGCCCTCCAGACGAACATGGCTCCAGGCAACGAAGTCATGCCAAAGAAGAACGCTCTATACGCAGAGGAGGCGGAGTAGTTTCCGCTTGGCGTCCACTTCCAGATGTAGCGGTCGGCGACTCGTGGCGACTCACAGAGTACGGCTGCCGTCGTAGCACCGGAGATATCCCTCGCCCATTGATGGTTCATGAGGGCTTCCCTAACGGTGTGCTTACGCCGGCGGCAACCGACCACCATGAAGAGGTTGGGCGCGAAGCTGCAGATGGCTCCATCCGAAAGCCATGAGTCTGTCCAGAAGTGCGCAGATGTGCCATCTCCCACCAGGACGGAGACCGACGCCCTAAGCATGTGGTCCACTTTTCTCTTGGCCTTGGAAGGCAGGGAAGCCCAAGCGCCGTCCGGCTACGTTCGGCGCGGCCACTCCCACCGTAGGCGTAGGGTGAAGCCAAGAACACGGAGGTCCGGCAACCCCAGTCCGCCAACCTCCTTTGGCGAGCAGACGACGGGCCAAGCGACCTTGCATTTGCCACCGCCCAAAGAAAAGCGCGCCTCCTCTTATCGATTTCCTCGATTGCCCAGGCGGACAAGCTGCAACAGATGGAGACGTGGACCGGGTCGCGGAAAGCGTTGTCCGTGTCAGCGTGGCTCTCCCCGCGGTCGTGAGAAGGTCGGCCTTCCATGTCGGGATCCGGGCGGCGACAGCATCAATTAGTCCTTGCTCGACGTTGCGGCTTAGCACGTGTTCAGTTCCAAAAATAGTTCCAAAAAAGTGTTACAGTACTCGTCACATCGAATCTTACGATACGTATATAGAACAGTAAATGTAGACGAAAAAAAACTAATTACACAGTTTGGTTGGAAATCACGAGACGAACGTTTTGAACCTAATTAGTCCATGATTGAACACTATTTGCCAAATAAAAACGAAAGTACTACAGTACCCAAATTCTAACTTTCCCTCCAACTAAACACAGCCTTAGCTGGGACATCGACAGTGGGGCTCCCAGGTACTTTGCCGGAAAATCCTGGTGCCGACATGGGAACACCTCCTGGATAGCCGCGATCTCTTCGACGGAGCACCGAATAGGGGTGATGGCACACTTCTCCAGGTTGGTCGAGAGGCTAGACGCGCCTGCGAAGAGCTCCAGGATGTGGCGGATGCAGGTGAAGTCTTGAGGCGTCGGTGCACGGAATACGACGAGGTCGTCGGCGTATACCGAGGCGCGGTACTTGATCACGTTGCCCGGTAGAGGAGTTCGCGCCGCGCGACGGTCCGCCTCAGCGATCAGCGCGTTGAGGACCTCCATGACAATTACAAATAGGAGAGGCGACAGGGGGTCGCCCTGCCGTAGGCCGCGGGCGTGGCAGATCTGACGGCCAGGCCTACCGTTGACGAGAACCTTGGTGCTCGCCGTCCCCAGCATCGCCGAGAGTCAGTCGCACCACTGCCACCACCGCGCGGGGAAGCCGACGTGCTCGAGCACCTCGAGCAGGAACGGCCAAGCCACCATGTCAAAGGCCTTCGCCAGATCGACTTTGAGCAGAACCACGGGGTGGTTTTTGGCATGGAGCCAACCACAGGAGAGCTGTACTGTGCGAAAATTCTCGCGGATATGGCGGCCCTGGATGAACACGGACTGGTTGATCCTGACGATCTCCGGCATGCGTGGCGCCAGACACCGAGCGAGTGCCTTGGCGAACAGTTTGCCAACCGAGTGGATTAGGCTGATGGGCCTGTAGTCCTTGAGGCCATCCGGCGCCCGCGTCTTGTGGATGAGCACCATGGTAGCTTGGTTTAGCAGGAAAAAACTTCGGAAATCAATTTCCCAGAGGGAGTGGAACACACGGACGATGTCTGAGCCAACAATGTCCCAGGCCGCCCGGAAGAAGGCTCTCGGGAACCCATCAGGGCCCGGAGCCCTGTCAGCCGGCGTTTCCCAGATTACCCGAGCCACCTCGTCCGCCGTGAATGGGGCTGCCTGCTCGTCGAGGTGCAGCCATGGGAGGTCCAGCTCTGTGACAGATCGATGCGGTGCTGTCTGGTGAACGGCGTGCCCAGGAGCGCATTGTAGTATTCGAAGACGATGTTGGCCTTAGCTTCCTCCTCGCTGAACGTTTGCCCATTATGAGATAGGGCGAAGAGGTGGTTCTTACGTCTACGATGGCAGGCCTGCAGATGAAAATATTTCGTGCAGGCATCACCCTCCCGGAGATGCCTAGATCTTGCGCGTTGCCGAGCCATGGAGCGCTCGAGGGATGCCAGGCCGAGGGTATTCGCCTTGAGTTCACGTCGCAGCTGAATCTCCTCAGACGACAGAGGTCTGGACTCCTGCGCCAAGTCCAGCTCATAGACGACAGCCCGGGCCGTAGCCAGTTGCGCCAGCTTTGGAGGGCTTTAGCCAGCGCTCGTAGCTTGTGGTCTAGGCACCGGCAGACATCCGCGTCGACTAGACGGCCACCCCAGGCGGTTTTGACGACATCCACGAACCCCTCGATCCTCGTCCAATATTGGTCAAACTGGAAGCGCGGTCTCGCTCATGGCTCAGAGTTGAGCACGAGGAGGAGCGGGGCGTGGTCGGAGCGGTCGGAGGAGAGGCATCGGAGGTGGTAGGAAGAGAATTGCTCTAGCCACTCAAGAGAGGTGAAAGCCCGGTCAAGGCGCTCCAACGTCGGCTGGTCACGCCCGTTGGACCAGGTGAACAGGCGGCCAGAGAGGTGCAGTTCTTCAAGCTGTAAGTCGTCGATGACCCCGAGGAATCGGCGCAGTTGGCGCGGTCCAATCTTCCGTTGTTCTTGTCACTGGCTTTATAAATCAGGTTGAAATCACCACACAGAAGCCATGGGCCCCCAGATGCGGCGCGCACGTCCCTGATCTCCGAGAGGAAGCCTGGCTTATTATCAGCTCTGGCCGATGGGCCATACACGTTAGTGAGCCACCACGGTAGGCCTGATCCATTGAGAGGAGTGAGCTAGACGGTGATCGAGAAGCGGCGCACGACGGGCGCAGATGCGCGACGCCAGCAGACGACAGCTCCACCGGCGACGCCAGTCGCCGGGGAGGTACACATAGTCAAAGTCGATCCCTGTTATTTCATGGCACAAGGTTACACCGACGTTCGCGACCTTGCATGGACTCCTGCACGCAGACTATCGAAGCCCTCTGCTGGGCGACGATGTACCTAACGACAGAACGGCGTGCACGACTGTTTAGGCCGCGTGCGTTCCAGACTAGTAGATGGTCAGCACTCATAACTGAACGATGAGGGGCGACGACTAGAACAACCTTGCCGCGGCAAGCGTGCCGCGGCCAGCGCGCCGGGGAAGAGCTCACGCATTGCGGCCCTCTTGGATGACGAGGGCGGCGCCGTGAAGGTGTCGTGGAACTTGGAGGCGATGGCCGCGTCGGGCGTGGAAGATGGCGCGTTCTCTGGCTTCCGCGTCCACTTGTTCACAAGGACGCGCTTATCATCTTTGTAAGTAAAAAGGTCAAAAGCTACAAGTAAATAAACTAAAGATAACGGGAGCCAATGTTATTACACAAATAAATTTGTTCAAATTTTGCCTTTGATTACTTTGCTCAGTATATATATAGGAGTATAGGAACACAACCACGTTGCCATTGCCACGCAAATCAGTGTCGTCCACATGCCGGCCGGCCCCACCCATATCATCATGGAGTTCAATTTACACGTTACTACTTCTAGAGAGAGGGAGAGAGAGAGAGAGGGAGAGATCTTGGATAAGACTGGATTTGCATTACTAGTTGAGGCCTTGTTTAGATGCAAAATTTTTTGCAAAATGAGTACGGTAGCGTTTTCGTTGTTATTTGGCAAATAGTATTCAATCATAGTCTAATTAGGCTTAAAAAATTCGTCTCGTGGATTTCGTCTAAACTGTGTGATTAGTTTTATTCTTTATTTATATTTAATGCTTCATGCATGCGTCCAAAGATTCGATGTGATGGAGAATGTGAAAAATTTTGCAAAATTTTTTGCAAACTAAACTGGACCTGAGTATACATAACACAGGTAGGGGTACGGTACGGTGTGTCTGCCTCGGATCTCGCACCCTCCAATCTCGCATGTGAGTGCCTCCTAGTGCTGAGACACGGCGCTAATACGGTATCGATTTTTAATTACCGGCTCAGAGAGAACCATCATACATGCACAGATCTATTACTGGGAGGTTCTTTTGGCTAAAAGATGCATGCACACTCCTCCTAAGCTTCATGAGCCCAATGATAGCCTCACACTGTTCTAGATCTACTTCAGGTCTTCAGCTAATCAGCTGCTTCATGCATCGGCAGCAGCTGATCTGCAAATAGCAATTCTCTCTGTAACTTGTGTGCTGAATTTAACAACGTCAATAATTGTCCTTTGGAGATGACGCATTTAGCTAGCCTACTACTAGATTACTATATATTAATTAGGGGCCAATTTAGTTCCCCGGAATTTTACCAAATTTTTCAAGATTCTTCGTCACATCGAATCTTTGGACGAGCATTAAATATAAATAAAAAATAAAACTAATTACACAGTTTAGATGAAATCTACGAGACGAATCTTTTAAACCTAATTAGACTATGATTAAACATTAATTACTAAATAACAACGAAAACCGTTACAATAGCATTTTACCAAATTTTTTAGCATCTAAACAAGGCCCGCGCTAGCTAATCGGATAAACGGGCCGGGATAAACTAAAGGAAGATAGCCCAAACACTATCTTCTTCAAAACTACTGGCTAGCTATAGCCTGCTGCTTGATGAATTATAGGTTAACCACTGTGTTGGATGGATGGATAGATCCAGCAGTCACCTCTGCTCTGTAGAGCTAGCTAGCTAGCTACCGTAGAGGATGATGATGCAGGCAGGTAGGCACTGAGAGTGAGATCGAGGGCCGTATATACTGTACATACCAACTTGCGTTGTTGTCGTGTGGTAGCTGCTGCTGCTGGTTGTTACTATACCAGCAGCAGCCACCACTCACCAGTCAACAACACATGGAAGCGGCAGGACAGGAGTGGTCGTTGTCTGGTTGCGGCGAGAGGGAGGCGGGGCCGGCAGTCCATCGCCATCATCGGCCGCAGCGGGTATCCGATGTTTGGATGCTAGCTGCTACTGCTTGGAGCATACTGAGTGCAGAGAGATACCGTCGTTATCGTTAACTCTAACGACAGGGGATTATTGTTAGTCGCCCAGCACCGGAGTCAAGTGGTGGTGTTTGTTTTGTTTCTTCTAGCTTGTACCATGTACTTTATACGCATTTAGCCGTGCAAGACACACCCCAGAACCAGACGTGTGAAGTTTCAAGTGGGGTTGAGTCAGAACTCGAAACAAATTGAGAGATGTACAGGGAGTCTCCAGTCTCCACCACCGCGGTCTCCCTCTAACTAACTGGTTCACATGTCAGTTACACCCTTGACGTTGACATATTTCAAGCAAAGGATAAAAAGTTCGTTTTGCATCATCTAGTTCTTGTCAAGGTCGGATATTCATTCTTCAACTTCAATACCAAAACGCTTTTACATCCTTGATATTAAAAACCATAAAGTATTATATTAGGCCCTCATCCAAGAGAGGATGTAGAGGTGGAAATGGATGTCGGGAAATCCAAATTATCTGAATCCATATTCACTAAAACTTGCAATATGGATATCTATATTCATATTCTTTTTCAAATATGGATACTAAATTAATTGTATCTGAATCCGTTGTTGGGGGCTGGTACCCTCGTGGGATCTCCCCACCTTCTTATTTCGCTAAGAGCAACTCCAGCAGGGGCACCCAAATAAGAGCCCCTACTTTTGATTTGGGTGCTGCCCCCAATTTTTGTTCGACAAATATTTTGGTTTCACTCCAGTGGTAGCACCCAAACAAAGGCCCTTAAATCCCTATCAGCAGACAATGACATGAGGGACCCACTCGTCATTGGGCAAACCTTTCTTCCTCACGTCCTCCACACACACAGAGACCAGGGAGCGGGCAAGTGGCGGGTAGGCATGGTCGGGGAGCCACGTCCTCGCCACGGCCGGGCGGCGCTGCCACCTCCGTCACCGGCGGCCCCTCCGTCGAGCCGCAGCAACACCAGGTGGCGCAGGAGATGGAGGAGGCGCCGCAGCAACTCCAGGGGATTCACCATGGGTGGGGAGGGAACCGGCCATGGGAGGGGAGGGAGGCAGGGAACCGGTCGGGGATCCGCCCGCCGTCGAGCCCTCCATGGATCTGGCCGCCGGGGAGGGAGCGGCGCACGAGGAGCCCGCACGGCGGGGCAGGAGCTCACGCTGCGGAGAGAGGCAGGGTCGTCGGCGGAGTCGTGACGAAGGGAGCAGGGGCGCTAGCAGAGTCACAGGGAAGGGACCAAGGTCATCAGCGAAGTCACGGAGAGGGGCAGGAGCCGTGTTCCGTACGCCGGCGGAGTCACGGAGCAGCGGAGGAGCCGCGGTCCGTACACGCGTGGAGAGGAAACCAACGGATGGGGGCTGGGGTGTTGGGCCAAACAGAATGGGGTCTGGTGGGAGGACTTTGGTGCCCCAACAAATTTGGGGTCCGTAATAGGGGTCCTGCTGGAGTTAGATTTTTGACTTGAGCCACCATATTTAGCTACGGGGGCTCAAGTAGGGGCCCTGCTAGAGTTGCTCTAACCAATGATCTAACTGTTCGCAGTATACTTGAGATGTCGGCTATTGTAGGAAACATTTAGGTGACAATATAATCTCCACTGAAGATACCTTCGCAAGGGTCCCAAAAGGGCGAGTTGCAGGCGCGTCGCCAAGGATCCAAATGAAACCATTCACGGGGCCCAACGAAGATACCCTCATAGGGTCTGAAAGGCAGAGCCACATTCGGGGAAGCCGAAGGGCCCCATGAAGAGAATCTCAGTTTGTCCTAAGTCACGGAGCTTCGGACTAGCGGGGAGCGGGGGCCGAGGGCCGACAATATGCAGCAAAGTGGGCGGCAGCCGGCCTCGAAGGGGCACCATGGGCGCGTAATGGTCGTCAGCCCCGTAATTCAAATATGATTTGGATCCCTATACGGATTCATACCGAAAGAACCAAAATTTCCATTCGTGCTAGGAGTATGCTTGGGATCTAGCCGTAGGTTAGGAGCATTTCAGACCGTCTATTGAAATTTGGGCACTATAAATGGTATCCATCAGGAATAAAGTGGACACAAGATTCCTTATTGCAAACAATGTCTCCACTATTTTACCTTTGCATTTCTCCTCACAACCAACTGACCAAGACTTCGGTCGAGAACATGTTTTTTTGTTACTTTATTTTATTTGATAGGTTGAAACTATTTAGAAGTTGTGTCTACGAGTAATTAGTAACCCACATGTTATCTTAAATTCTAATGACACATACCTAATGTAGGGATTGGACGTCTAAGAAGGAAGTGGGTGAATTAGGCAACTTAAATCTACTTCTAAAACTATATCCATATGGTCTTGTTCAGGATGACTCACCAAGCCACTTAGTCTTAAAATAAATAGAAAATATATGATGCATCGTACCCCCAATCAGCAGCTTCACTTTTCATCTTCTTTTTCATCATGGATTGATATTTACTTTTTGTGGACTAATCATCAGAAGGATTTTGTAGAGACGAAGAGAAGAGAGTTGTTAGGCCCCGTTTGTTTCCGCGACACCGTATCGCACGTTCGCGGTTGAGCGAACGTGGCTCGGAGGCTGCGTTTTGCGAATTGCGGGTCGTAGTTAAGTTACGCGCGTTCCATGCTGCGGGCGATTTCCGGTTGCGCGTTGGTCGCGGGACGTTCGGCGGGATTATCTCGCTTTCCTCGCTCACTCGCAACGCGAACGCGGAAATACGTGGAAACAAACAGGGCCTTAGGAAGAGGAAGGATTGCTCTAGTGTACTAGAGTAGGAGATGAGGTATGGTGAGCTAGCCAGCTAGGTGTGTCTGAGCTACACGCTACACAAGGAACGCGTGTGACAGCCGTGCAAAACTAATTAAGGCATTGACTACGTGTAGCGAGAATGGACCATGAATTGACGATGATGAAGAGTAAAAGAGGCTTTGATAGCGCTTAGAATATACTTTTTAACTTATTTCGTGAAAGATGGTTCTGATTTGGCAAAACCACTACCACGTATGCTTCATGTAAGATTAAAATTGTCTTCCTATTGGGTGCATGGTGGTCATTCTGTCTGATTTCAATAATTTAACAGTGTAAAATGTTTGCTATTGAAATTGGAGGTTGAAAATCAAACTCTAATGAGTCAAAGAGGGTGTAAGATGGGTACCTCCTATAGTCCTATTTCAAAAACCAAAGGGGAATTTTGTGGAAGTTGGAGTATCATTCCGTCCCAATTTTAGAGCATCCATCACTCAATTCTATTGTGATAGCATTAGACTTGATCAAACACCGAGTGAGGTTGGCCCGAAAAATAATCAGGTCAATTTGCTTTGGCTTTCGTCTACCTGACGGACACATCGAGCCAGGTCAGGTCATTTCTTAGGTTTTCCTTTGTTGGAGTAGGGTTTTTCAGGTTAGGCCAGGTTACAGGCCTTCCTCTACTTAACTTTTGTACTTTAAATCCTTCTCGACACAGCCTCTCTAGTCTCCATCGTGCCTCGTTGTTACACTAATAATCCATCTACGTGCAAAGGCCATTGTGAGCCGCTCCCATCCTAAGGGCATGTTTGGATAAAGGGTTAATTATTGCTAGCTAGGTAAAAATTAGCCCAAATTAGCTCTAGTGAATCCAAATAGTAGTGCTAATAGGTGGCTAATTTTTTTTAGATAAAATCTTCAAATAATTGTTAGCCAAGTAGCTAGTCAATCATAGCTAACTTAGGTTAATTTTTAGTCCTAACCAGTAAGTAGCCACATGTATCCAAACAAACACTACATCTATCTACAACCATACACTCAACCTTAATAAAGCCCTTAGGGCGTCCTCAATAGTATAAGACAACAGCCAGCTGAGAAGGGCTAGCTAGCTGTGAGAAGAGCATGAATTCCTCATGCAAGGGACCAAAAATGGGAGACGGGATCAACCCTCGCTCGAGTCATTCTGCACTCTGGTGTTAAGTTTCCTTTATTTATTAAACAGTTATTATAAGAAGAAAATGTCTACGGTGGACGCTGAAACGGATGAAGATCCGGATCCCCTGCCGCTGACGACGACGTGCAACCATGCAAAGCACGCAGCAGTGAATGTGACGGCCAGTGGGCGAGTATAATTAGCTGAGCAGCGTCGTACGTACGTGAAACATCCTCAAATTTTCCGCGAAGGAAAAATCCACATAATAAATTATAATATGATGAAACCAATAGTTAATTCCATCATATTATCATATATCAGTCGATATTACAGTCATACATCCTAAGATTACAAGAATACAAGATATTATATCACTGGGGAACACACCTATTATAGAGTTAATCTAGCGGAACACTATCGAGTGAAGGCTTCTCCTTCACGGGTCATCGTCAGAGTTGGCGTAGTGCAGCGTAGATTCCATCTCCGAACCAAACTTGAACGTAGGCACGAGACCTCTTAATCCTTCTATAGTCAGCATCTCTGAGAAGCAGGAAATCTGCACACCGCCAGATGTGTGCAGGCCATGGTCAGCACCGATGAGCTTTAGTGGAAAAGATAAAACAAGAGGATCTAGCGATCCTAACATTTGACTGTGATTTGCATCCTTAGCGCATGAGATGTAAGTAATAGTAGTAATGTAATAATAATGTCCAGTTTTTAACACATTCCCAGCCACACACATCCACATCCATCCATATCCATCCACCAACCATCCATCCCAAACCATCTCCACACCACCACACCTTATCTCATCTCACACACTCAGGTCGACAGGCCAACTCCCTCTCGGCCTTGTCTCAACGGCCCGCAGCCCCAAGGCTCACGAGCGGAAAATACCCCATCCCTTAAGGGAGAAAAGAAGGACTCATCTCCTATCTAGTTTAAGCGAAACCCAGGAAAGGTCCATAGACGACAAGTCGGCATATGTATCGATCGATCAACCATACACTCTGCAGAGGTTTCACATACCCACAAGATAGCCATCCTCGACGGTGCCCCGTCTAGGTAGATTCCGGCCGCTTGCTAGCCTAGAACGATGCCATCCTATCTCTCAGCCCTAGAACATCCCAAGTCTAATCTGGGATGGCTGATACTATGAGTCGTAGATAGAGCCGGGGCCCTCCGGATGTCAAGAGCCGGGTCCACAAGGCCTCCTGAAGTCTCGGAAGGGTGTGGGGAAAGAACCGCGCACCCCGTACCTCCTTGCACACGTTCGCCTAGCAGTAGTGGCATCACTCTACCAAGTAGTCCGACCGTCCCGCACCATATAGGGCGAGTGGGATGTAAAGGATTCCTGGTGAGTCTGAGTACTAGTAAGTCCTTAGGGATGACCAAGCCAGAATGTCTTCATCAGGGTTTCCATTTTACGTGCCACCACAGCACCTCTACCCCGGGCTCCACCTCTCCGAGGTTCACACCCAAGGCCACCTCCAATTACCATTTACCCGCCATAGGTATTCCATATCCAAGTGCCCTGGTAGCACCACATGGCAAGACTTGCCCCAGGCTCATCGTTATTCCAGCTCGGTCGACACAACCCTCACTCTCCACGCACCCAAGACACACGCAGCACGCTCACACACCACCAAGTTCGGCACCCATAGCCAAACCATTCCCAGGGGGTGCACCACCAGCATCACATCCCCGATATAATGCGAAGTGGAGTTAATAATAAGTATAGTGGTGTCATATGCAAGCAAGCAGGCAAGTAAGCATATATAAGCAAGCGAATGCGCAAAGCAGGGTGACGTGGTAGAGTGGGTTGCATCAGGGTAATAATGGCTCAGGTAGTAGCATGCATCAAAGTTTTAGCAAAGGAATAATTATAAAGCGCTAGCAGTTCTAGATATTTTGCAATGTCTAATACGATTCTCTAAAAGAGGGTGATGCCATGACACCTGCGATGTAGAGGTAGTAGTGGTACAATTCTCCATTCGTTGGTGTTCCATTAGCGGGGTCACCTCCTCCTGCGTTGACTCCATTCCGCAGTCCTTGTCGTTGTCCACGTTCTCTTGGTCCGATCGTCAGCTTCTCCGCGAAGCGACACGCAAGGCAAGAGAGCACTCAACACTTGAAAAGACGACAAGACGCAGGAAAATCTAATAACACCAGTGAGGCAATAAGAGATACACGGCTTAGCCCTCTCGACGGTTGTCCGATTTCCTCGGGCCAAGAATCACAAATGGTGGTTTGCTAAGCACAAGCTTAAGTCATGGCCAAGCCAGTATGGCTTTAGGATAGATGGTTTAAGCCAAAGCTTATCCATAGCACACCATGGCTCACGATCTTCCGATCCGGTGTCATTGAATCGACGGGGATTGGAAGTCGGGCCCCAAGAAGAAGAACGACGGGGTTCGGCTCTTATAGCCTTATCCCGCAAGTCACAATTGGCCACGAGTAGCAACAAGGACGATTAACACTATTGTAACTTGGCTCCAACGTACTTTGGCTCGCCTGCTATGGTAGAAAGCGGTAGCGCAAAGAGATTGGACATCAATGGTTCCCCTCGATCCACACGACATAATAACGTCGGGAGCCGAGAAGAGAGTCGCTCAATACGGCAAAAGATGCGGGGGTTAGCTAGGCACATCCATGTCATGTTCTCAGACACATCTTTGGGAAAGATGGTTTTAGACGGTCGATCGGGTCGACACGCATGGGTTCGAGGTACGACATAGACCATAGCTTCGCTGACCCAAAGGGAATAGTCCGGTCTTTGATCCAATCATCATGGGCAAGACGGAATCGAACAGAGCGGGCTAGCGGTGCAACAAGAGCAAGAACAACAAGGAACAAGGTCTACTTCTTCCAACACTCGCGCCACGACGAAAGACAGGGTATTGGAAGGAAGCGACAAACACCAAATGCGCAAACCACTCGTAGGGTACCCGACTTAGGTGCATTGGCACTAAGACATCTCTCTAATTCATAGCGGTGTGGTTGTCACCGCGGGAACCAAAGAAATGCGATGGTCATACAAGGTACAAGCATACGGGGGTTTGAGCACGAAGAAGCAACTAAAAGCGAAAGGGAGGCGTAGCTCCATGGTCATGGAGAGGTGAACTCGCGGCCACAAGCTATGCCTACGAGTTGGCATTCATCGTTCCACGATTGTTTACTCCCAGGTTTTCTCCCATAGAACTTGGTCATGGAAGGCTCAAGGCGTGCGGGTGATATCCGCATAGATGTTAGTATCGACATTGAATCCATCACGACCATGTTCTAGGGCCGAAGGCAGGAGCTAACACTCGTGGTACTATGAAGTCAACTAAAAGACGAGGGGTCGAGTCACACTCGGCATCACGGTCATGGCGAGACGGATCCCACGATCGTAACATCCGAACGAGGTACGATCCCTCAGCCGGCTCGAAGGCTCGGCACACAGGCAACAACACCAACAACCAGCGATAAGAACCAAACACGACCGAAAGACGCAACAACTCGACACGACTACGGAGTAGCACATTCCATAGCTGGGTGATAGGTGAATTCCTGTAAGACAGTCATGGACAGATAGGTCGTAAGAATAGGGCCCAACAAGATAGATATGCGTATACAGAAAGATGCAAGATGGGGCTTTCCATGGTCTCGGTAAGACATACGACTAGGGTTCATGGCCCAGAGGGTACGACTTGTGGTAGACGGGGTCATGGTGGTCTCGGCAAGCGAGGCCATGGTGGTCCCGGCCAGTGAGGCCATGTGGTCTCGGCAACGGTGGTCTTGGCAACGGTGGTCTCGGCAACGGCGGTCTTGGCAACGGTGGTCTCAGCAATGGTGGTCTCGGCAACAGTGGTCTCGGCAACGGTGGTCTCGGCAACAATGATGGTCTCGCAAGCGGTGGTCTCGGCAATGGTGGTCTCGGCAACGATGGTCTCGGCAAGCGGTGGTCTCGGCAACGGTGGTCTCGGCAGCGGTGGTCTCTCAGTAGCGGTGGTCTCGGCAACGGTGGTCTCGGCAACCGTGGTCTCGCAACAGCGGTGGTCTCGGCAACGGTGGTCTCGGTAATGGTGGTCTCGGCAACTGTGATCTCGGCAACGGTAATCTTCGGCAACGGTAATCTCAGCAACGGTGGTCTCGGCAACGGTGGTCTCGGCAATAGTGGGGGAACGGACCCAATATAACGACGGCACGGTGCTAGGTCATGCGGTGTATACTAGGGCTTTGTCCGTGAGTTGTGCAATGAGACTACTTCAAAAGGCCTTTAGTGTGAATCCCGGTAGATCTCGACGACATGTTCTCGTGACTCAGGGTAGCCAGAACAGTGGTGAAACACGGACACAGGGTTCCATGAAACCGTCAGGGCAACCAAAGAAAGGAAACCTGCAGTCCATGATGCGGCGATTAATACTACGTGGTCCAATTACGGCTTCAGGGTTCACGATGAGGTCATGGTAACTCTTCGCCACGGCATGGCTTGGCCACGACGGGTTTTACAGGCGACAAGTCCTTTCCGGCATCTCCTATGCCGTGGATCCGTTTGGCTAAGTCCGGTCCCGTGCTAGTGAGTGCGGGCGTCTCCTACGAGTGCAGGTGATCGTGGTCATGGGCGACCGGCGGTGGTGCTCCGAGGCTCGCATGGCATCGTTGGTGTGCATGTCTGCGCGTGTGGCCACGTGGCAAGGCTGAGTGGCTGCGGTGGCTTGCTGTCGACACCGCGAGGCCTGGAAGGTGTGGGGATGGCTCGGGTGAGCAGCTCGCGACCGTGCCCAGCGGTGCTTGACCGAAGAGCCTGAGGGCACGAACATTGTGTGCGTTTGGCTCGCCGTGACACTTTGCTTGGTGCATGGCGCCAGCCGCGGGCCAAGGTCGGGCTTTGGGTTTGTGTGTGCGTCGCGTCAAGCGGTGGCCATACGGCCGTGAGTGTGGCGGCAAGGTCTGGGTCACGGAGGTGTAGGGTCGGCGTGCTAAGGCGAGAGAGCTCGATGTGGTTCCTCGGTACCGCACAGGCCGTCGCGGTGCTTTGTCACAGTGCCCGTGATCGTCTTGACGCAAGCGACCGTGGTGGCGGTGCCCGTGTAAGGTGAAGGACGGCAAGCGGCTTCAAAGCCGGCACCTTGGGCTTCGTGTCCCCCCGGCGAAGGCGAGGGCGAAGGGCGGCCGCTTCGTGTTCGGTGCGATACCGACGAGTCTATCGGTAACCACGCGTGGCCATTCGGCTAGACGACGGACGACGACCGAGGCTTGGGTGGTCGGCAAGGCGATGGCTGGCGCGAGCAACATGGGCACGCGGGGCGCCATGCTGCGTCGTGCATGTGCGTGCGTGCAGGTGCCGGGCCGAGGCACGTGCGATAGTTCATGATCAGCAGCGGCGGCGTCCATCCCTGCCTCCCATCAAGGAAACGGCTCGATGGCTGGGCCGGCAAGGTTGGCGAACAGCTAAAAAGCTCGAGCCTTGGCTGCGTCTGCGTGGTGTGGGCGGCGCCGAGAGAGCCGCCAAGCGCGGTAGCGGAAGACACCGGGCTCGAAGGCACGCCGGTGGTTCAAGCGCCAGAGCGGTGCAACTGCGCTGCTCCATGGGTTTGGATTGAGAGATGGGCGAACAGAGGCGCGCGTCAATAGGGCTGAAAGGTGGAAGCTTGGGCCTGTGCATGGCTAGGGACGTCGTTAGTGCTGTGGCATCGTCGCGATGGCTCGTCAAAAGGCGCGTCGTCCGCGACGCGGCGTCCATGAAAGGCCGCACCATGGTCTTCTTGGGACCGGTGTCTGCGTGCGTGTGGTGTCTACGGTGCGTGCTCCCATGACCGTGGACACGGCTCGAAGGCCGGACAGGCAGGCAACCAGGTAGCGCACAAAAAGTGAGGCTTTGAGGCCGAGGTCCTCACCGGAGGGCTCGGCGGCGGCGGCAGTAAAGCGTTCCCCGTGGTGGCTTCGGTACATTGGCGAGGTGGCTCCCGTGGCGGCGTCGCGGTGTGCTCCGGCGAGGACGAAGATCGGTGCGCGGCGCGAAGCGGCGGCGGCGGCTTGGGGCGTCTGCTCGAGCCTAGGGTTGGAGTGGGCGCCGCGGCTTGCGGTTGGGCCAAAGCGGGTTGGTGCGGGGCGGACGCGGGCGATCACGTGGGAGGCTTCGGCGCGCGCCTGGGCTTATAGCCATCTTTGGGCCGGCGGTTGATGGTTGGGCCACATGGCCAGGAGAAGAGGTTGGCGCGCGAGCGGGCCGAGGGCGAGCGGGTTGGCGGGGCAGGCTGGGCCGAGGCCGAGGACGAGCGGGCTAGCGCTTTGGGCTGTTTGGCTTTCCTATTTTCCTTTCCCCTTTTCTAATTCCTTATCTATTTATTCCTCTATTATATTTACTTCCAAACGCTCCTAAATTGGTATACATGTGTTGCCAACATGTACAGCTCCTAGTGGGGTCCTCTAGGGGTTATCTACGGGTTAGTGGGGTCCATGTCGAGGGTCGGCAATTCACGGGCATTGATTTACAAAGAAGGTCGATTGACTTTATGAGTTAGGTTAAGGGATTCGAATAAGGTTCAAAAGCAAAAGATGAATTGAGAGAGAGGAAAAGAGATTCATAAGATATTCTAGATGGGATCAAAAGGATTTGCTACGGACTTAGTGCTCTCCAACACAAAACCCTAAACCAAATAAGAAACTCTGGCAAGCTCCTACAAGCATCACTATATGTATGCAATAATTTATTTATAAATTGTTCTTTGTTTGACCTAGCATCTACATGCTTCACATATTGCAGAAATTTTTTTAAAAAATTTGTATTTTTTGCTTCTCCAAAAATCCGGGTTGTTACCGTACGTGCCACGTGCCGCGTATATTTTTCAATTCCCATCAGTAGTTCGATCAGGACGCGCGTACGTGGAGGTGGAGCCCTCAAGGAACAAAAGCGGTTGTTGGGTGGCACATCCCAGATCCCACATCTAAATCGTACATTAGCGTAGTGATGAACATTCGTACAAGCACAACAATTTACTGCTAATGTACGATCAGAGCTTGCACTTTGCAGGGGCTTCGTGCTTATTTTACGGCGGGAATGTAGAGATGTGCTCCTCTCAGTGTGGTCCTAGCTAGAGGGGTGACTCCACGACGCTGTTATTAATTGCAGAACATGTTACAGCATGCGAATTGCAGAGAACAGATCCGTTAAAAATAGCATGTTACACTTTTGATTTGTTTTAAGTCAATTTTCTCTAACTTTAATCTTTTTAAAAAATATTAATGTATACAAGTTTAAATAAATGTGGTATCAAAACATGTTTGATGGAATTCAATGAGACTATTAGTTGTTATAGATTTTGGTGTATTTTTCTGTAAACTTGATTAAATTAAGGAAGTTAAACTTAGAAAAAACAAAGCGAACTATAATTTAGGCTGTGTTTGGTAAAGATATGGATTCTCATATAAACGTTTCGGATCCGAATTCTCTCAAGGAACATTTATGAGACTGTTTGGTTCGTGGTCTGGATTCGGATTCACAAGAAGAAATATTTATGTAAATTAAAATATGTTTAAAAATTAATTTTTTAGAGGAACAACTTAAATATAACCCATTTTTACTTGTTGCTCTAAAAAGGAATTATAACTAAAAAAATAAAATTGATAGCACACACGAGAACGCAAAAGAAACGGAATAGAATCGCTGCGAAACCACTCTCCGGCCGAGTCAGGAGCATCGTCGGCAAAGAATCTGAAATGTTTCTCGGCTGAAACATATTCCTCTGATAGCGTTTGGTGCCATTTCTCCTGATTCTCGAGAGAATCGGAAACGTTTCATGCAACCAAACGGTCCCTTGGGAAGGAGCGAGCATATTACAAGGTACTAGATGTACATATGCACACACATTTATTTTTTAGTTAACCTTTATTTGCATTCATAAGGTTAAGGATACACATTCGATCCCATGGAACACCAACGCATGTGGGCTTGATGACAAACAACGATGTATAAGGACAGAATTTTATACCATAGCTCTCGTCACCCAGATTAATATATATACATATACACACACAATACGTTGTTTATAAGACTTGCCTTCATGTTATTGGACACGCCTTAAAGGTGCCATTACTAATTTATATTCTTGGTGTGTGATTCAGTGACCCAGTGTATATGTCCCTCTTATTTTAGTACATGCTTGATCTGCGATCTGGTGGAAACAGATCATTAATTATACTATGTATGTAAGTATTGTCGGCCGCTCTTTGATCAATACTGTAAGGAGGATTCAAACGTTTGTTTGGCAACCATCCAGTTAAAGTCGATCTTGTGGAGGGTTACCTTGTTCGACACTTTGGCTGAACAAAAACAGGAGGCCAAAGAGATTGGGTGGTGTAGTGTACTGGATGATGTACCAAAACTCGAGAGTAGGGAGTGAGTACATATAGGGACCTTTTGGTTGCGCTCCTCAGTTAGCTCTGTGACTCAAATCAACCAAATATATTTGGTGGCTTTGCCTCCCGCATGTGAAGCCCTGCGAATCACGCTGAGAGAAGGCGTTGGCGGGAGGCAGAGCTGAAAAATATGGCTTCCCCTCTCTTCGTACTCAGATCCGTTGGTCCAAGGCAAAATTGCCCCTCGGTGTGACAGAGGAAGAAGCAGGACAGTTCTCAAAGTAGGCAGTCTGCCTAAAGAAATATGTCAAAAAAATAAAAGTTAGTAAGCAATTGTTGGTGTCTGCAGTAAGGTTGTTGAATCAACTGAACCCATTGATGTCAGTGTGATACTTGGGGGACACCACGATATAGCCGATGGCAATGACCATGGTTGGCAATGTTGTGTTATAAAGGAACGGCGCGACGCTAGTTCTAGCTAATGTTTGGTGGAACCACACGTCATCCTAGTGGCGGCACTTCATCTTGCTCAAGAGAAATGAACAAAATATGCAATTGTATTTAATATAAAAAAGTGTGCATTCATCTCAAATGAATGCAATGTGTTGTTTTTTTGTTGCTATTTTTTGGAACAAGTATTTGAATTTGATGCCAACAATCGATACAACGGTATGAATTTGTATAGATGAATTATCACTATTTCCTTCTCCCTTTGTCTTCTCCCTTTGTCGTTGATAGGGATACACTGTTATCCTTACCATTACTCAGCTAGCAGATGCACTATATATTACTCCTATACGATCACATTGTAAGAGTTGGCACAGGTCGTGTCATGGACTGATAGGACTTTTATCTCTAGTTTATCACGTACTCTCGACTAGTATAATCAACAATGACTCTTATGATCAGGGGAGTAGATGGACATATGGATCTGCGAGACCTGAAGAGAGTAAAAGACGAAAATTTTGGAGAGAGATTTTTCTCCTTTTAATATTAGGTATAGTAAATATAGATATATTAAATTACCATGAGAGGTAAATAGAACGATGGACTTTAGTCTCGGTTGGAAACAGGCTACGAATCCGGGACTAAAGGTAATGACTCTTTAAGTTAGTTCCGGTTGACTTGAACCCAGACTAAAGGTCCTCTAAGGATAAAAAAAAATAATGCCTCCCACCTCTATGGCTCGCGTGGGATTCAAACCCAAAACCTCATGCATTGACTTATGTATACCTTTTCATCCCACCAACACAACACATGTGACTTTAGATGAGATGGTTTCCTTTTGATCTAACCCGACAGAGGACTTTTAGTCCGGATTGGTAACATCAACTGAGACTAAAATGACCTTTTGTCCGGGTTGGTAACACCAACCGGGACTAAAGGGTCTACATTAGTCCGGATTGGTGTTATCTACCGGGACTAAAGTGTCAAGGCTCTTTAGTCTGGGTTGGTAACACCAACCAAGACTAATATAGACTCTTTAGTCATAGTTGGTGTTACCAACTTGGACTAATGATCTACTGACGCCCAAGAAACTTGGACCTAGGACTAATGCTCAGGGGCGAAGCCACGTTGATCTTGTCTGGTGCTGATGCACTAGGGTAAGAAAAAATTAACACTAACTAGATAAATTTTCACCATGTATTGCTACTAGATTACGTATGTCTCCTTAGCAATGCACCACCATGAATTTAGAGTTGGCTTCGCTCTTGCTAATGCTCATATTAGTCCCGGATCCTATTCCAGCCGAGACTAATATACTGAGCTGAAAGTTTTTTCTCTACTAGTGAACTCTGATGATACGTACACCCATATTCAAACATACTGTAATTGTATTGAAAAAAACTTCAAATTCGTATCGTTGTCAGTTACAGTGTCCATGATTCAGTAGGGACATGATGCTCCATGCTGACGAGTGTGAGTGAGCGAGCGAGCGAGTGACTAGCTCCACTTAATGCAGGTTCATAGCTCCAAACTCTAAATCCTTCCAATTGCCGATCGAAAGGTCCCGTCATTACCATTACTGCTAGCTAGTGTGCTAGTAGGCTGCTGGTATAGCTGCTGCTACTGTCTACTCCCATGTGTATTTGAGTATTTCAGGTATATCAACTGTACATCCAGACGCGCCCATTTTGTGTCTTCGCTAGGTTCGATAGACAAATGCTGTCCTTCTGAATGAAGCTACTCCTAGCTTGCTGGTTTCGCATATACGTGCTAGCTTGCTAGTTTCGCATATACGTGCTCTTGCTAGCTACTGGCTCAAGGTATCTATGAGAAGGCACCGCATGGGTCTGCTTCAGCTTCACGCATGGATGCATGCACGCATGGGTAGACGATGGATTAGTTGGCGAACCCTGCAGCAGCTGTATAGCCATAGTTGCATGCTGCCCGTCGTCCATGGCAGCAGTGATGCATGGAATTGATTTGGTCCCTCCCAACAAAGATGGCCAAGAAATTTATGGGGGCTAGACCCACAGAAGCATCACAATCAGTACCATTCATAGCACACAGTTGGCCAAGCTGGTTGTACAGTCCAAGCAGGCCATCATCTAAACTTTTTTTTTGTTTCCTTTTTCTCCCTCAAACAAGAGCGGGAAATTTTTTATTAGTCCTTCCTCTGAAAAAAAGAGAGAATTTTCAACCTATATAAATTGCTAAATACGGTAGAAATTGAAGTGTTTCTGTGAAATTCCACCCTATAGCTACGTACCAAAAGAGAGATCGAGGACCGTAGTTTTCCTTGAGTGATTTCTGTGAACCCAAGATGAGATGGATCCAAAGGTAGAGTCAAGAAACTGGAGGAAGACCGTACTTTTTGAATGAACCCACCCAACGTGTTTAGCGTACGTACGTACTGCGTGCATGCTGGAACCTACATGCATTGAATCTGCTGGTGTACGTGTGGCCCTTCTCTCGTTGTCGTTCCTGCTGTCTTTTTCCTGTCCTAGTGTGTTTTATTTGCCTCCCGGCTACAGGGAGTCAGGGACAGAATATAATAGTGCTGCTGCCGTTCCTGTTAGCAGTAGTACGTAATACTAGTAATTAAGTGAAGATGAGTAGTTAAAGCCTTAGCTAACCTCTCGTCGACTCGTCCTGTAAATTTATGCCGGCACTAACCTTGCACCTCGTTCGCTTGATCGTCTCTGTGGCTTATAAGTCGACTGATGGTGTTTTATTATAAGAGAAAAACATTATATCATAGCTGATAAGCATGTCTGATACGATCAAGCGAACATGATACTCGTTGTACTATAATGTACTCCTATAGCAGTAGCAGGTAGCACAACCGTAGCTACGTACGCACACGAACACTTGCACCGTGCATCCTCGCTTTCACTGCTACGCTAAACACGTAGCGGCTTTCGTACCCTAGGTTATTTAATCACCACACCAGGCATGCATGCATGCAACGAGAAACAGCGGTGTATATATGGCCATGTGCACGACGTGTCAGAGTGTGTCGTCGTCCCAAACAGAGAGCTCCGAACAGCCGGATGCATGGCCGGCCGGACCAAGAAATTAAAAGCGGCTTCTTACCATATATGATCCCGGCTAGTCCGAGTTGGTAATTTCACCGCAGGAATCGTACATAATAGAAATTAATCAATTTCCGTTAAAAAAAACTTATAACACAGTAATGATATAGAAAATTTTCCGTTGTTTCCAACGGACCCTCAATGATGCTCCGAGGACATCAAAGTTTTTTTTATTTTTATTTTTGTGAACTTAGGACATCAAAGTTATAACCACGGCAAACGGGATGCTCCGACGAGGACGCCGAAGTTACCATGGGGGCCTGACGGAAACGATTCATATCACACACACACTTAAAAAGGCCTTGCTGCGACGGTCGGGCGGGCGATAGACGATGCATGCGCGTGAGGCAAGCGCAGAGGCCCCCTGCATACCTGGCCTCGGATCCGTTCCATGCATGTATACGCATTCAAATCATGCAACGACGTCGACCAAACATGTCGTCGTGGCGTCCATATACGCCATTAATTCTTCTTGCAGAGAAGGAATGCCTGCTAATAACCTCGCCACCGGGATAATGCAGATGGACGGTCCGTACGGCGTCCAGCATCGCCTACGTGCTTGCATGCACGCAATGCAAGAATGGCCAAAAATACACGCTGCCATCGCCATGCATCTCGCGATCGACCGGCTGGGATCCGGGATCCGGCGGGGACATATCCTGCATGCTCGGGGCCGGCCGTAATGTATACTGTCTATACTGTATGTCTGTATAGTATGCCACCCGCGTTTATGATCTGACATGCCATAATTCAAGGCTATTCCTGCCTTCAATTCGCCTCTTTATTATTTCCGTCGTCCTCAGTGAAATATGAATTCTGTTGGTATTTTATCTCCTTTAATTAGCAATTTCAAATTCAAATAGATGAGTTCTAGTTGGGATTTCTGAGACGCATGCATGACGTTTGCAATGCGATACTCGTATAAGAGCAAGTTTAATAAAAACGCCGGCAGCAGGCTGCATACCTATGTCACATCACTCGTCAGTCTGCTGCAGCCTTCAGCAACGAAGACTGATATAGTGGGGCAGACTGTAGGGTTGGCTGTAGTATTTAATGCTCAGATCAATATACGTTCAGATGTTCAGAGCATTGCGGGCTGAGAGACAAGCTTTTTTCTCGTGGCTTGTGCTGTAGCCGGCTGCAGCCGGCGAGAAGGGAATCGCCCGCTCCACAGTCTCTCTCCTACCGTGGCGTCTTTTTTTTCGACGTAGCGTTATTATACTTGCTCTAATTCAAGTGAAAAACATCTTGAGTCAAGAAACCGAGCTAGGCTGCTAGCTTGTAGTAGCAATGTCGCATAGCCGTACCAACTACTACTACCTGCAGCCGTGAAAAACAAAGAGAACGATCGCGCGCTGTCTGGCGATGCGGATGGATCGATGGGATGCCACTGGACGACCCATATTGGCGCAGGCCGGAAATTACCAGGGCCATGCCCCACGGTGCCGGCGTGCAGCCCACTACGGCAAGAGTGCACGGGACTCACCTGGCAGTGGCGGTGGTCCCAGTGAAAACTGAAAAGGCCTTAGGGAACAGAGGGAGAGAGACATTAAAGCACCGCCTGTTACGTCCTGTTACTGTTACTAGCCATGACAGGCCACATGAACCACCCAGGGAGCCAGTTAAAGCTTCCTTCCAAACTCCTATTTGCCTGTAGCAGTTTTTAGTTTTTACCACCGACTTCGTGCAGCTTCTTACAATACTCTCTGTTGGCTTTGAACTAATTCAACAATGTTTTTTAACGAACGAATAATGTTTTTCTCTCATAACAAATCAGTATAAGCCACTTCAGATACGTGCGTACTTAATTTCTCTATCCGTCGGTTTCCAGTTTTCTTGTAGCGAAATGGTAAGCGTTAAAGCCGTCCATGCGTGCAGTAAAAATCAAATGCAAAATTAGCAAGGAATTAACAGCGCACTAACCACTCGCAAGAGGAAATGAAGGGATAATGTGAGTACTTTATAAAGGGTTGGTGTTACCAACCAGGATTAAAGGGTCCTTTAGTCCGGGTTGGTGTTACTAACCGGGACTAAATAATTCTACCTTTAGTTCGGTTGGTATTACCAACCGGGACTAAAGGTTGGAGGACTTTTAGTCCCGGTTGGTGGTTCCAACCGGGAGTAAAGGAACCTTTAGTCCTGGTTGAGTATTACCAACCAGGACTAAAAAAAACCTTTAGTCCCGAGGCAAAAATGTCGAGACTAATGCTAAATTGGGATATCGTTCTAAAGTCTGTTCTCTAGTAATGTTATTACTAGTATAGTATACTGTACTCCTATATATTAATGAATATGTAGTGACACACCAAATTAAAAAGGAGGAGCAGTTAGTAGATGGAGAAACATAATGCACATCACTCAGCCAGCTAGAGAGGCAGAATTGATTAGATCCATCTAACCTCTTGGAAGCTAGCACTGATAATGACCAGTGTACCCTATACACAGTGTGGCGTAGTATGGATTAGCACTGCCTATGCACAGCTGAGCAAAAGTACTACGGCAGCATGCATGCATTGACACACACACTTCACTGTGAATGTAGTAGTAGTGCGTGTTTAGTTCGTGAATTTTGGTAATTTGGCTACTGTAATATTTTCGTTTTTATTTGGCAATTAGTGTTTAATCATGGACTAATTATGCTCAAAATGTTCGTCTCGTAATTTCCAACTAAACTGTGTAATTAGTTTTTTTCATCTATATTTAATGCTTCATATACGTATCGTAAGATTTGATGTGATAGCTACCGTAACACTTTTTGGGAAACTTTTTGAGAATTAAACAAGCACGTAGTACAGTAACATACGCGCAGGCATAAGTTAGGAACATTCTTGTGGGCTTGTCTGTGGCTCGATCAGTTACCAGCAGAGTGCGGCACAGATCGGCGGCGGCGGAGCAGTAAAATTGAACTCCGGCGCCCCGGCCGCCGGCGTCCCATCTGCCACCTGTTGCTGCCTCAGCATGCTCTGGCGCCGCTGATCCATGGCATGGCATCTTATCCGTATATTAATTAAACCCCATATTTTTTTCGGGTGCACAGTGAGTGTTAGAGATGGAAGAAGGTGCGATCTACTCGATCCAAATAAAAGTTTCACCGCTACCCCTCTCTCTCTCCCTCCTTCCCCCCACAATCATTTGCACCACCCCTTGCCCAGCCTCTCTCTTCTCCCTCCTCTCTCTCTCCCTCTCTCTCTAATGACTATTTAACATGCAGCCTTTTGTTTTGCAGCTACCTGCCTGCATATAATTCTGTTGCCTTCTCACTCCTTTAGCTAGCTTGCTCGTCTCTCTCCCCATTGCCACCATCATCACCTCCATCTCCTCGCCATCACGCCTGCCGGCCTCCTCCTCTCCTCCTCTTTTGCACCGCTGCTACAAAAGAGCACACTGCTTGCGAGCTAGCTGCTGTTCTGTTCTTCACAATTCACACGACGACCCTGCGGGCAGATCTTCCTTGACCTAGCCCCAGTTCATTCTTGGCGGGCTAGCTAGTAGCTAGTAGCTAGGTAGCTTAGCTACGAGCAGGCGTCTCAGCAGCCTCTCCATCTCATTACTATACTATCCATCCGATGGGCGTCGAGCTCGACCTCTCTGAATTGGCCGTGCTCCGGCCGATCCAGACCGCAGCGGGCGCCGCGACGACGACGGCGGCTCGGCCGGCGGGCGACGACGCCGACGGCCCGGACGCCGCCGACACGGGCTGCGTCACGCCGACGGCGAAAAGCTCCCTGCTGCCGCGCCTGGGCCTGGGCGGCGGCGGCCTGGACATCGACGCCGTCGTCGCCGCCTGCGTCACGCCGACGTCGTCGCCGTGCCTGCTACGGCCAGCCCAGGTGTGCCCTCCGGCGCCACGAAAGCCGGCGAGGCCCGCGCTGCCGCCTTCCGACAACAAGAGGAAGCGCTGCTGCGCCCGCCCGGGCCTGCAGCGCGCCTTCTTCCCCGTGCCGCACGACCTCTCCACCGTGTTCGTGCCGCGTGGCCCCGCGGACAGGTCGCCGCCGCCGCCCAGGGCGGCCAAGAAGATCCGCCTGCACGTCGTGGGTTGATGCTGATGAAGCCACGCCGCCGGCTCGTCGGAGTCATCAGACACAACAGGATACGCGCCATGCCTTTCTTCTTCTTCATCCGCCAGTACTGATCCATGCGGCGGCGCGCCATTGGCCATTCGCTGCGAGTGCGATCGATCGAGGACAAATTCAAGCTTCCTGACAGGACAGAAGACACGAAGGCCGGCCGGCCGGCCAGTACAAGTACAATCGCCACGCGCCAACATTTCAGCAGAGGTTACCGAGTGAGTGTGTGTGCAGTGAGTGCGCTTCTCAGATGAATCGAGTCTGAATCTGAAATTCTGAATAATCGAATTGTAAATACCACATTGTTGGCTGCGCATGCTTGTCTTTGCGCGTCGAGGGTATAAAGGCCATAATTCCAGGGAATTCACTGCATCAAATTCGCTGCCTGCAAGTGCAAATGGATATTATTGCTCTGGCCGTCTGCCGTTGCCAAACGGACGTTTTCTGTTTAAATTCCTTTGCAGATTCCAGTTAATTTCTGGTAACTGAATCTTGGAGCTGGCGTTAATTAAGCGTGGTTCGCATAAATCTCTGTCCCTTTTTTCCCTCTGCTTTCAGAAGGGAAGAAAACTGATCGAAGAGGGTCCTGCTGACTCCTGACGACGAGAGCTTCCAAATCGTGTCCGCTTGCTGCAGTCCTTTCGGATGGTACCAAACCTAACCAGAGATGGGTGCATCCACATCCATGCATGTGCATGCATGCAAGAGCTGAACAAATTCAGAGGGCACAGCAGATCTGGAGAAAAAGGCAGTTGAGCAGGAGGCACGGCACTACTCAGATCTGAGCAGGCTTGCAGTTGCAGGCACAGGCACAGGCCGCTCCATTGAGGTCGAGGGTTTTTAATGATTCGCCCATTTGTCACACTGTTCACGTACAATTTCCTGAATATTTAAAGTTTCCTCTGCCACAATGGATGAATGGAGAAAGAACGCAGCAAGGATCAATCAAGTAACTGTGAAAGTGTGTAGATTAGACCTGCTGCTGCCTCTGCCTGATCCTGGAAAAGCCTGCTGGCCCTATCTGGAGAATCTGGCTAGAGAATTCTGAGAAAATCAATATTTTGCCTTTTTATAGGATAGCAGTAGCAATTTGTTTCCTTATAAATTGTTTTTTTGAAAGGAGTATACGTGCAATTTAAATCGGATACCATGCTTATTTTATAAGCCTCTTTAAAGTCGAGCTTGCAATCCTTGCATTTCTTACTTATAATCAAGCCTGGAATAGTAAACATGGTGGCTTGTCACTTATGAGGTTTTCTGATTACTCCCTCCGGTTTTAAACACTTGCGTATACATACAAAAAGTTCAGGACACAAATCAAATTGGATTACTTTCCATTTGGTGAATTTTACTTCAACCAAAACGAAGAAAGAACTACTCCCTTTAACAAGTGTTGTTCTTCTGGGAAATAAGTTATGTCTTAAAAAGGTGTTTAGGTTTTAAATTCAACCAGATATACCATACTGTTTTTTGTCCTCAAATATAGCTAGTTATAGGATTGTCCTAAGTGAAACTACATTAAATTTGATTAAATATGTAGAAAAAAATTAACATCTAACGATGAAAATTAGTATTGTGAAAATTTAACTCATAATTGATCTAATGATGTTAATTTAATTAGTTCCTAGGTCTTGATACTACATATATATATATTTTTATAAAGGAATTACTAACATAGATAGATGAACCTGTAATATATATTTATATCACCGTACTCTGCAAAGTATAAATGATGGAAACATTTGGATGGACATGAGATCGATCGAGTTGGCACAAAGTGAAATTAACATGCGTACCCTTTTCATTTACGCACGCACTACCAAAGCAAATTAACCATTTACTCACTCCGTTTCAAATTATAAGTCGTTTTGACTTTTTTAGTTCATCTATTTTACTACTCCCTCCGTATATGATTTAGAAGTCGTTTAGGACATGATTGTGCTTACCAAGGAGTGATTAATTATGAGTTATTTTTTCCTGTCTGCCCTTATTAAATACGTTTGCGGGTGTATTACATACGAGAAACTTGTGCAGCTGAGACGGCTAGTGCATGGAGGCGTGAGGCTAGCGTGCTGAGTTCGAAACTCGGCGGATGCATATTTTTTTGCTGTTGCTTGATTTTGCATGGCACTGTTTGGCGCGTGCATGGCGCTCGGATTTGTTTTTTTCGCGTTTGTGCGTGGCGGAGGCTGCATGTCCCTGTTTCAGACAGGCGTGGCCGCTCGCGTTTGGCTGCATGGCGCTCTTTTTTTTTGCGTTTGGTCACGGCGGAGGCTGCATGGCCTTGCTTCGTCTAGGATTTGGTTGCATGGCGCTCGCTGATTTCGTTTTGGCGCTCGTTGTTTTCGTTTTGGCGCTGATTAAGTCCGACGCTTGGAGTACTCCGCCGTTTGCTGCCTTTGCTATTGAAACGGAGCGGTCCCTTCCTCTTTCTACCTCTTCTCTTTCCACTTAACGCTGCAATGGGTGATTTCTTCCCCGGCTTTGATCTGAATGTGCGTTTAGAAGATGACGACGACAATGTTCCCCTGGATCTCAACGAGCTAATAATGGAGGATGACAACAACAATGGTAAGCAACAACGTCAAATTAGTTTCTCAGTTTGTGCCTACTAATGTTTGTTTTTTTACAAGTAGAACATAATGTGGAGGCTCCCGTTGAAGAACAAGTTGAAGAACCCCACCGAAGGAAAGAAATGTCTGAAGAGCTCCGAAAACAAGTTTATCAAGATTTGTTGGCTAGAAGCAACAATGGGAAACTAGGCAAGAAAGATACTACAATTGTTGCTGATCAATTTGGCCTTCACATTCGGTCAGTTCAACATTTATGGAAGCGAGGTAAAACACAACTTGCAAACTCTGTTCCGGTTGTGGTTTCTAGTCTAAAGAAGGGTAAAGTTGGTCGTAAGGCAATCCCTGTTGATTTGGAAGCATTGCGCAACATCCCTCTAAAGGAAAGAATGACTATAGAGGATGTGTGTACCAAACTTAACATGAGCAAATGGAAGATTCAAAAGTATTTGGAAAAAGGTTTTGCTTAGGCGCCCTCTCTAGTAGCATCAAACCATATCTCACCTTTGAAGCTAACAAGAGGTCTAGATTAAAGTGGTGTGTTGACATGATTAAGAGGGATTTCCTTGCTGATCCAAGGTTTAAGGATTTGTATGACTTTGTGTTCATTGATGAAAAATGGTTCTACCTCTCTCAAAAATCTAAAAAATATTATTTGCTACCCGAAGAAGATGATCCCCATCGGACTTGTAAGAACAAGAATTACATCCCTAGGCTTATGTTCTTGTGTGTTTGTGATCGGCCAAGGTTTAGGGATGTGAATTGTATTTTTAATGGTAGGATTGGTTGTTTTCCACTTGTTCGATATGAACCGGCTATGAGAGGTAATGAGAGAACCGGTCATGTACGGGGAGACTTGGTTATGAAGCCCATAACTTCGATCACAAGAGATGTGATTAGAGATTTCATGATCAACCAAGTGTTGCCTGCCATTCGAGTCAAATGGCCAAGAGAAGATGTGGGCAAACCAATCTTCATTCAACAGGATAATGCACCTTCCCATTTAAAATTGGATGACCCGGATTTTTGTGAGGCTGCTAAGCAAGAAGGATTCGATATTCGCCTAATTTGTCAACCACCCAATTCTTCGGATTTCAACATTCTTGACTTGGGTTTTTTTCGAGCTATTCAAGCAATTCAATACAAGAAGAATGCAAAAACAATAGAAGCTCTAGTTCTAGCAGTGCAAGAGGTAATTTGATCAAATTGTTCACACATATTTCATTTTTTCTTCAATAACAATTTTGCTCATTCATTCATTTCTTGCACACTTGTTTTGTAGGCATTCATAAAATATTCGGCACACAAAGCAAACCGAATATTTCTAACACTACAAAGTGTTTTGATGGAAGCTATGAAGGTGAAATGATGCAACAAGTTCAAGATTCCTCGCATGCAAAAAGAAACATTAGAAAGAGAAGATCGGTATGCCAACTTCTATCCCTTGTGAACCATCTTTGCTAGATGAAGCCGAGGCTACTCTTGCTGCATCAAACAATTAGAATGATGCTAGTTAGTTTAATTAGTAGAGACATCCTTGTAATAGTTAATTAGAACTAAAGCTAGTTATCTTACCGATGCTTTGGCGTCATCCTTTCCCGGCAGCAGCTCCTTGTAATGGTTAATGAAAAGCTCGCAATCGAACTCGTCAAGGCCATGAAGCATGGCGTCGATTATGTAGTCCGCGTGGACGAGACCGCAGCGAGAGCATGGCCACAACCGCGAGTGCGCACGATTCCATGCTTGGCGGTCCTCATGCACGAGATGACAACGAGCGCATATAAAAGAGCCCGGCAGCAAGGAATCTGGCACCATCTCCGAGTCCGGCGCGAGCTCCTGCAACTCCGGCGTGATGGAGTCCGGCGCCATCTGCGGTCCGGCACCACCTCCATCTCCGAGTTCGGTGCGGCGACCTCCTCCGGCTCCTGCGACTCCGGCGCGACGACCTCCTGCGACTCCGGCGAGACGATCTCCTGCGACTCCGGCGCGACGAGCTCCTGCGACTCCGGCGCGACGAGCTCCGGCTTGAACTCCATGGTTTGGAACGACGGGAGTGGGAGGCGAGAGCTGATGAGCGGCGGCGAGAGCGAGAGGCCGCCAGGCGGACAAGCGCGCGGTGAGCAGAGATATTAACGTGGCGCGGAGCCGAGCGCCGGCGCAGTGCTTAACGCGGCGCTGAGAGCGGAGTGAGCGCATGCAGGGCAACGTCGTCCAAAACTTTGCTTCTACGCTAGAACGACTTCATTTCCTCAACTTTGCTTCTGCGCTAGAACGACTTCTAAATCCTATACGGAGGGAGTATGTATGTAGATACATTATTATATTTAGATGCATAGTAAAATAGATATACCAAAAAAAATCAAAACGACTTATAATTTGGAATAGAGGAGCAAGTATTAAATTATTTCGCAATGATCAAGTTAAGCCCCATATCTAACCTTTATCACGATACAATAATAACAATTTTTTCATGGAAAACGTCCACGATTTTCAAGAGCACTACCGCCCAATCTCAAGATTGGAGGAACAAGTAGGAACCCTACTCTCGCATCTCTGTGAAGAATAAGGAGACGAGTGTACGTTAGGCATCCTACTTAAATAAAGCACATATATAATTGCAATAGAATTATACAACATTCGTACATACATGATTGCAATAGAATTATACAATGTTCGTACATGACAAGGAGATGGTTCATCTTGTTCGTTTCCGCCGCATCAACATTCGCGGAAATTATTCAAAAATTTCCTGGTTGGCCACAAAGACGATATGATTTGACGATTAGCAGCAATCGGCATGTTCATTGGGTTGGTTTCTCGGGTACGATAAGCTCGGTTTGGTCTTTGGTTTATTGTGAAAGAAAAATATTGTTGACTCACCGATAACCCCCCGCCTAAAACCAACCAAATGGACATGCTGAGTATGTAGTGGGCGTGTACGTGCATGCATGCATTTTCTCCACTAGACTCCAAAAGCAGTTGCCTATTTTGTGTCTTGGATAATAGCAAAGGTATTTCCCCTATTTTATATGTATTTTCGAACCTTTTGGTCCTTTTTTTCCTGCAAGGATCAAGTATGTATCTCTGACTTCTTTAATTTGTCTGGTTTTACACAGTCGCAATTAAAAGTCCATAGCAATTGCAATCATGCTTTTTCACCTTTCTGAGAAAAAAAGAGAAATCATTCTCTCTCTCTCCCTCTCTCTCACATCAAAATAGCAAGGGCCTCGCCACATTCGCCAAGGATCTGTTTTTTGTATCACCGTTAGGAGCATGTGCAAAGCCGTCGTACAACCTCAAGATGATCTCTTGGCTTTTCTAATAGGCCGCCACCAAAATCTCAATCAACTACACCACCAGCACACACCAGAAGCCTCTTGAGACACTATGCACATGATCACCATTGTAATGCCGGCAAACCATTCACTCGCGCCTTCTCTCGATGAACGAAGACCCGCACCAAAGTAGCCCCGGCTACATATTCCGGGCTACGCCATTACAAGCTCTTTGCTGACACATTATTGTTGTTGCCACAAGCACCGTCTTCCGACACTGTTCCGCACCGAATTAGCCCCCTGAAGGACGCGTGGACGCCTGAGAGGGGGGTGAATTAGGCAACTTAAAAATCTAACTCTAGACTATGGCCTCTTTTTCTACTTCTAGCAAAACCTATGCAAAAGATAATCTATCTAGATGTGCAACTACGGTTTTGCTAGTGTGTTGCTATCTCTACCGTAGATGATAATAATATGATCAATGTAAATGCGGAAGCTTAAAGAGTAAGGTAGAGATATGCAAACTCCCGTCGACGGCTCCGGTATTTTTACCGAGGTATCGAGAAGCGCGCAAGCTTCCCCCTAGTCCTCGTTGGAGCCCCTCGCAAGGAATCCCTCGCAAGGGCCAAGCTCCTAGTCGGGTAACTCCGTGGATAGCCTCGGGCCTTCCCCACGCACAAGTGGGTCTCCGACGTGCCTTCCGGCAAGCCTCTCCTGGATGCTCCCCGCCGTCTTCACTATCAAGCTTTCGGCCAAAACGACGCGAGCCTTGTTCCCTTCGGTACATGGTGGCGGCCGCACCACAAACGCAGTTGGTGCAATCTCGCAAGACTTCAAGCCCCTCCGATGTACAACTCTTGTGCTCGCAAGCACAGGGTGGTAAGAGGTATGCAAACCTCACTAAACACTAGGCATATACCTAGAGCAAGCGCATAAGTGGTAGTCTAATCAACCTAAGCATTTCGCAAAGCACCTACGCTAATCACCTGATGAAAACCTAAGCACTATGCAAATGAAGATCACTAAAATGGTGTATCAACACCCTAGATATGTTTCCTCAGCTCCACTCATTTCAAATGGTCGGTTGGGGGTTGTATTTATAAGCCTCACCGAGAAAGTAGCCGTTGGGGTCGAACTCCCGCAAAACTGCTACTGACCGGACGCTGAATCGTCCTGACCGGACGCGTCCGGTCGTCCCGACCGTTGAGCCGGTATAACACTGATCGGACGCTGTCCATCCGGCGTTGATCGCTTCTACACGGGACGCGTCCGGTCACAGATATGCCGCTCTGGAACCTTACTGTACTCGATCGGACGCTGCGTTCCTGCGTCTGGTCGGTTGCCACCAGCGTCCGGTCCTCGCGTCCGTTCGCCTGTCTGCCGAGTCCCCACCCAGCATCCGGTCACAGCGTTCGGTCGCTTGTCCAGCGTCCGGTCCAGCGTCCGGTCACCACACGATGAGCTCGTTTCTTCGCGATCTCGCATACGGCTTGGTTCCAATTTTCATGCTTGGACTTTACTTGATCTCTTGGGTCTTCTCTTGTGCTCCTAAGGTCTTGCTTTAAGGTGTTGATCATCGGATCATCACGTTGCCTTCGTTCAAGTCACGTCTTGCACCCTATTAGACTACAAAACAAACACTTGTAAATTCATTAGTCCAATTTGGTTGTGTTGGTCATCAAACACCAAAATCCAACGTATTCCTTACAATCTCCCCTTTTGGTGATTGATGACAACACGACCAAAACAAGCAAATAATAAGAATGTGAAATTTTAAAACTATCTACTTGCTAAGATGCAATGCAAAGGGGCAAAGTTATATGATACTAAAAGATACCAATTGATACCAATTGAAGATACAACTTGTAGGACCAATTGAAAAACTATTTAAAGCTTATCTTGCCCTTGCAAATGTCCCCATGTGGTATTATGGATTTAAGCCTTGTTCTTTATTAATTCTCCCAATTACTTAGACTAATCCATAACCCACTATCCTCCCTTTCTTGGACCATTACCATTTGTAGACACCAAAATAATGCCTGCCTTTGGTCCTCCAAATTCTCCCCCTTTGGCATCAAACACCGAAAAGGAAGACATAAGTATCACAAGGGAGAGTCAAACTTTGTGATCCTTTGTATGTAGAATTGAATAGATCACAAAATTTGACTCTCACATTATATAGACTAAGCTCCCCCCTAAATATATGCATACATATGATGGAAGGCAAAGCATATGCATAATTGGCAAATTGTTGCACGAAGGAGTTTAATCTATATAATGCATGGAGAAAACATATAAATATCAAAATGAAGTCAACATGATGATACCAAATGAAGAATGATGCTTATCTCCGGGGACTCCATTTTCCTTGCAATGAGACTACAACATGATAAGCTTGAAAAGTGGTTAGTCTCAAAGCATCCATCTTGTAGATGATCCTCTCCCTAAATTTGTGCGTGCAAGCGTGGAATACTTATAGTACTCATGCACATTTGATTTTGGAATCAAAATACCACTTGAAAGATGATATTTGGGAGAAATTATCTACAATTTTGACTTTGGCACATATTAAATGAACAATTGTAAGACAAGCTATGTGCCTTGCTCCTAAACGATTTTGAACCATGTAGGTTTGCTCCAAGGGTTAAAAATGAAACTGAGCAATCATACCATAAGATATACCTATTGTATGCATGACAACAGATTTAAGAATGCAAATGCAAACATAGGCATTAGAAGTAACTAGATGCTTAAAAAGATACCTATTGAAAAATAATATCAATTGAAAGCAATACTATTTGAAGAAAATACTAATTGAAAGCAATAACATCTAGTTACCTAACATGGGAAGGGGAATTTGGGTCCATAATATTCACTAACCCACATGGCAATAACTTTGTCCATCATGATGCACCCCATGAAATGCACCTATACTTTGCCAAGTCTCCAAATTCCCCGAAGTCCATTGGACTTCTCACTTCCCTCTCGGGATCCAAACCTTTTTGGTGCTTTTCATGTTGGAAATGATTTCCTTTGGCACCCAAAAGCGTTTGACCCCATTGTTGGCTTGCTTGTTCACCTTGATTGCCATCACCTTGTCATTTTTCTTCTTCTTCAAAAGATATGGTGTGGAGGCCTTTTTGTCCACCTTGTTGGTGTAGGTGTTGGAGAACTTGCTTGTTTTCTTTTTCTCCTTCTTCTTTGCTCCTCCCCCATTCTTCACCTTGCACTCATAGGACTTGTGGCCTTCCTTGTGGCATACGTAACAAACCACGGGTTGTCCTTCATCAAGCTTCTTCACTCCCTTGATGGTGTTATCTTGGTGAAGTTGGGTTTGCTTTGCCTTGCCTTTCACTTGAGTCAAGTCCTTGGTGAGACGAACTACTTCTTGCTTGAGTTGCTCATTCTCCTTTGCAATCTCTTGTGTGCATGTATCTACAATCACTTTCTCAACACAAGCTTGGTTGCACAAAGGTGAGTCTAAACATAAATCATTGCAAGAAGTAGAGGCATCCTTTTTAATTATTTTATTTCTTTTAGATGCCTTGGTGGAGGTTAAATTGAAGGCCTCAAGATTAGCAACTTTATTAGTTAGCTCATCATAATGTTTGCACACGATTTTCATTTTAGCAAGCAAACTTTGATAGTCATTTTGTGAGATAGCTAATTTTTCTTTTAATTTTCCATTTTTCTTTGCAAGTTGCTTATCATTAATTATGCATTCATTTGTTGTTGCACTAGCCTCAAGTTGCTCAATTTTATTGGATAGTTCAACATTGAGATTTGCAAAGTTTTCATATTGTTGAAGCAAATTCTTGTATGCTTCTTGTGAACTACCTAGCTCTTTTTTAAAATTTTTGAGCTTCTTTTGTTGACTAGTGCAAACTTTAGCATATTTAAGATTTTGTTGCACAATTGCATCATAAGAAGGCATATCATCATCACTATCACTCTCACTAGAGGATGAGCTTTCGTTACCTCGTGCCATAAGGCACACACGTGAAGAGTTTGATGATGAGTGCTTGCGGCCTCGCCTCTTGTGATGGTGTTCTTCTTCACTTGAAGAATCATCCGACGATCTTATTGAGGTGAGGGCTTGGTTCTTGCATGCCATCTTCTTTGTCTTGGGTGTGGGCTTGTTTGGACAAACTTCCACAAAGTGCCCTAACTCGCCGCATCCATAACATCCTCTCTTTCTTTGCTCGTTTCTTTGATTTGTGAAAATGAAATCTTGAATTTGGATGGGCACACCCTTAACATTTAGCCTTTGGATCATCTTCTCCACCTTGTTGATAAGTTTGATTGATTCTTCATCAAGGTCGGAGGTGGAGAAGGAAGATTGATCATCATCACTTGAATCTTCATCTTCACTTGAGGAGCTTGAGCTTGAGCTTGACTCAACTTTCTTCCCCTTCATCTTCTTTTTCTCGCTACATGCGAGAGCTTTTCCTTTGCTTGATGAAGAAGCTTCTTCTTGACCCATCTTACGTGACATTTCAAATGCCACTAACTTGCCAATGACTATGCCCGGGGTCATATTGCTCAAGTCCTCCATGTTGTAAAGGATGGTGATGATGCTTGCATATTTCTTTTGTGGAAGCACGGAGATGATCTTCCTCACGATGTCCGTATCATCTAGCTTTAATAATCCTATTGAATGGAGCTCATTGATAATTAGATTCAAACGATAATACATATCACGAACAAGCTCATCATCATTCATTTTAAAGGAATCATAATTTTGTTTAGCTAGACAATGTTTTTGCTCACGGACATTACTTGTGCCGTCATGGAGCTCTTGTAGTTTTAACCAAATTTCATGTGTCGTATTTAAAGTGAACACTTGGTTAAACACATCCATGCTAAATGATTCAAACAAGCAATTTTTAGCTCTAGCATTGAAATGCATTTCTTTTTCATCACTCTTTGTGGGTTTTTCGGGATTCTTGATGGGTTTCATCCCGTCACGAGTGACTCTCCAAACACCCAAATCAACCGCCTCAAGATGGCAAGCCATTCTAGCCTTATAATAGAGGAAGTTAGTGCCATCAAATTGTGGAGGCCTAGCGGTATCCATCCCAACCACTCTAAGCAGCGTCGGCTCAACGGCGGTTAAGCCAAAGGTCCAAATATGAGCCAACCGGCTCTGATACCAATTAAAGGACACGTGGACGCCTGAGAGGGGGGGTGAATTAGGCAACTTAAAAATCTAACTCTAGACTATGGCCTCTTTTTCTACTTCTAGCAAAACCTATGCAAAAGATAATCTATCTAGATGTGCAACTACGGTTTTGCTAGTGTGTTGCTATCTCTACCACAGATGATAATAATATGATCAATGTAAATGCGGAAGCTTAAAGAGCAAGGTAGAGATATGCAAACTCCCATCGACGACTCCGGTATTTTTACCGAGGTATCGAGAAGCGCGCAAGCTTCTCCCTAGTCCTCGTTGGAGCCCATCGTAAGGAATCCCTCGCAAGGGCCAAGCTCCCGGTCGGGTAACTCCGTGGATAGCCTCGGGCCTTCCCCCACGCGCAAGTGGGTCTCCGACGTGCCTTCCGGCAAGCCTCTCCCGGATGCTCCCCGCCGTCTTCACTATCAAGCTTTCAGCCAAAACGCCGCGGGCCTTGTTCCCTTCGGTACACGGTGACGGCTGCACCACAAACGCGGTTGGTGCGATCTCGCAAGACTTCAAGCCCCTCCGATGTACAACTCTTGTGCTCGCAAGCACGGGGTGGTAAGAGGTATGCAAACCTCACTAAACACTAGGCATACACCTAGAGCAAGCGCATAAGCGGTGGTCTAATCAACCTAAGCACTTCACAAAGCACCTACGCTAATCACCTGATGAAAACCTAAGCACTATGCAAATGAAGATCACTAAAATGGTGTATCAACACCCTAGATATGTTTCCTCAGCTCCACTCATCTCAAATGGTCGGTTGGGGGTTGTATTTATAAGCCCCACTGAGAAAGTAGCCGTTGGGGTCGAACTCCCGCAAAACTGCTACTGACCGGATGCTGAATCGTCCTGACCGGACGCGTCCGGTCGTCCCGACCGTTGAGCCGGCATAACACTGATCGGACGCTGTCCAGCGTCCGGTCGCCTGCCACCGGACGCGTCCGGTCACAGATATGTCGCTCTGGAACCTTACTGTACTCGATCGGACGTTGCGTTCCTGCGTCCGGTCGGTTGCCACCAGCATCCGGTCCTCGTGTCCGGTCGCCTGTCTGCCGAGTGCCCACCTAGCATCCGGTCACAGCATTCGGTCGCTTGTCCAGCGTCCGGTCCAACGTCCGGTCACCACAGTGAGCTTGTTTCTTCGCGATCTCGCATACGGCTTGGTTTCAATCTTCATGCTTGGACTTTACTTGATCTCTTAGGTCTTCTCTTGTGCTGCTAAGGTCTTGCTTTAAGGTGTTGAACATCGGATCATCACGTCGCCTTCGTCCAAGTCACGTCTTACACCCTATTAAACTATAAAACAAACACTTGCAAATTCATTGGTCCAATTTGATTGTGTTGGTCATCAAACACCAAAATCCATCGTAAATGGGCCAAGGGTCCATTTTCCTTACACCCCCTCCTAAGCAGAGTCGGCCATCGTTAATCCACTACAAGCATCCTAGCCAGCACATGTGTGCCACACATATTTTTGGTTTTCTAATCTCATGTAGGGATAGGCGTATAATTAATTAGTTTTAATTTATAACCATTTAACTAGAACTAATCCTAGCTCGGCTTGGTGTGGATGTATGTCCAGACCACTTCAACATGAATTTAGATGCCTGCTTCCACTTTATTAACTAATAAACATCCTACCTGGCCCTCCTCCTCTTGCATATCATTTATTTCTATCTTAATGTACCCCCCCCCCAAAAAAAAGATCTTTGAAAGAACTGATTATGACAGTCTATAAGTAAGCCCTTGTTTAGTTCCAAAAACTTTTCCTAAAAAAATACTACAGTACCCATTATATCGAATCTTGCGATACGTGCATGGAGCACATCGAATCTTGCGATACGTGCATGGAGCATTAACTATAGACGAAAAAAAACTAATTGTACAGTTTGATTGGAAATTACGAGACAAACGTTTTAAGCCTAACTAGTCCATGATTGAACACTAATTGCTAAATAAAAACAAAAATACTACGGTAGCTAAATTTCTAAATTTCAGCGAACTAAACACGCGCTAAGACTGTGAAGGCCCAGTAGTGGGGTGGTTGCTGAATTGGGAATGCTGATAAGAGGGTGCATCCAGAGAAGCATCAATGATGGTCTGTCGCGGTTGCCGCTGCGAGTACGTACGGCCGGTGTTGACTGATGAGGGGCTCTCGCTCTCGCTTACCGGCCGGCCGCGTGCAGACTGCAGAGGCACACTTTGAATCATTTGGTCCGGCAAATGGCGTGTGCGTCGACCTGACCATGCGCCGTAGAACCCCCCTGTACTTTGGTCCTGCTTACTGGATGTACATGCAAGCATATGCATCCTGTTTTGACCACTTATAAGTCATACTTTTTCGGCCAATGAATACTATTTTTTTCTCACATCAAATCACCAATAATCTTTTAATTATTTAACTTATCGTACCAAACAAGCCTAAACGAACAGGGCGATGGACTTCATTGCGCAGCACGGCAGCAGCATAAGTGGTCACACCGTTTACCATACTGGGCCAAATTCCATCTGGTCCTCGAAACAATTTCGAGATGTTTAAAAAGGAATCGAGGCCTGATTTCGAAGGAATTTCGTGGCGTTGGAACTGCCATCTTTTCATCATATATGGAAAAGTGCAACTGTTGTTGTTTAGCTCTTGTTTTCACGGGCTGAAAAAGAATCCGACTTTTTTTCACCCTTTGCGTAGGGCGTAGGCCCTTCAATTCTCCATGACTCTGCGTGTTTGTTCCTATTCATTTGTTGCCTTTTGATGATTTCAACTTTGATGGGTGGTGAAGCTGTTAAAGCGAAGGAAGGAATTGTAGAGTTCAACTTTAACAACTTTGTTCGTAGCTGGAAATTACTCGCGAGGAGCACTATTAGCAGCCCGCATGCATCTTGTCAGCCTAGGCTTTGCGTAGGCCGGTTTTAGGCCCAAAAGGCTCTCTGACTTGACAACCCACTTTCGGCTTTTGTCACCGTGAGATAACGAGATAACTAGGCCCTAGTGTCCTAGGCCCAATGTGGGAGTAGTAAAATACTATGATTCGATTCGAGTAATTTCGGCCCGTCCAATCCGTCCGAGCAGCAGCAACAACAACAGCTCGATCTGATCGACCGAGCGATCCTGACGTGTTGGACTCCGTAAAACGGACGTGGATGCACGTACGCGATCGCTTCCAAAATCCAAACGAACTGCCGGCGCCGTGGACGATCGACCAAATCGATCGTCGCCATGGGAAGCAGCAGCCACGAGCGCGGCTCGGCCAGCTGGTCGGAGCTACCGGCCGACGTCCTGGTCACGGTCCTCGAGGGGCTCGCGATCCGTGACCTGTGCCGCTGGTGGAACGCCGCGTCGTCGTGCGTCCGGGCCCAGCACAGCGCGCTGTCGCGCCCCGGCACGCCCTGCCTGCTCTACATGGCGGCGGCGGCGTCGCCGTCCGACCCGCCGGCGGCTGCCGCCTCCTCGACGCTCTTCAGCGTCACGGACGGCAGGCCCTACTCCGTGCCGCTCGCCGCCGGCGCCTCCATCCGCGAGGGCTTCTGGCTGGGCGCCTCGCACGGCTGGCTCGTCACGGTGGACGACCACGCGGAGCCTCACCTCATGAACCCGGTCACCGGGCAGCGGATCGACACCCTCCCCTCGGTGGCCACCGTGGAGCAGGTGCGGCGCGTGCACGACGAGGGCGGCGCCGTCGTCGCCGACATGTACACGGTGTACCAGTACGACTCGTCGCTGTGGGTGTACGATCCCGCCAACGCGGCCACCACGCTGGACGCGCGTGAGCTCATCGACTACCTCTACGTCCGGGCGATCATCTCGTCGGACCCATCGGACGGCGACTGCGTCGTCGTGCTCGTGTACTGGCCAGATTACCAGCTGTGCTTCGCGAGGCCGGGAGACGCGCACTGGACATGGATACGGCCTCCGACGGAGAACACCCAGTACTGCGACTGCGCCTTCGACGGCGACGGCAGGACGTTCTACGCGATGCGCCACGACGGCGCGATCCACGCGTTCGACCTCCTCGGCCGGCCGGCGCTCGAGAGGGAGGTCGTGCTCCGTTCTCAGGTCCAGGGCGGGAGGACAGCGACCAACTACCTCGTCCACGCGCCATGGCTACGCGGTGGCGCCGGCGGCTGGCTTCAGGTGTGGAGGAGGATGGGGGCCACGGAGCATGTGACGCCTGCAGCTGCGGTGGCACAAGAATCTGCGTGGCGGACAGAATCGATCACGGTTTATCAGGTGGATCTCGCCGCGCAGACGCTGGTTGAGATCCAGAACCTGGGCGATCACGCCTTGTTCGTGGGGTGCAACTACTCCTTCGCGCTCGCTGCAACGGACTGTCCAGGCATACTGCCCAACCACGTCTACTACACGGACAATGAGGAGCATTATGCGCTCTACTCGCCACAGTGCCCAAGGGACATTGGTATCTACAATGTGGGTGATGGCAGCTTTCGTCAAGTCCAACCTCCTTGCCCATGGTTGAATTGGCCCCTTACCACCTGGATTATGCCAAGCACATCCCTTCTACTATCTATATAACTAGTGGAAATGCACGCACGTGTCGGTATAAAAGTGTTTGTAAGGATGAAATGTCATCCTATGTAATTGACATGTAAATCTTAGTAATTCCAGAGCAAAAAATGGAGCAGAAATAACAGTACATTTTACCATAGATCTGGCACCAGTTCTAAAGCACAAGATACATGTGTTGTTTACATAGGAAGTATCTTTTTGTTGTAACTTATTGTGGCAGTTTTGTTAAAAAAAGTCACCACAACATCAATCATTAATATTTGCACATTATTTGTGCTCCTCGGCCATGCAATAAATATCATGCAGTCAATGTTGTGGTAACAACTTATATTAATACAATAGAGCACTACATCCCATGAAAGCTAAAGTTAATCTTAGTGTTTATTTATGCAGCCTAAGGAAATAGTGTACTGGAAACTTATAGTTGCCTTGAGTTTATAAAATATTAATGAATATTATCAAGTCTATATTGCATCTTCCAGATTTGCAACATAAATATATAGCTGGGCAAACTATCTCTTCATTTTTTCACTAATTTAATACATAGATATCCATGTTATGACAGAAAAAAGAGGCAATGCATGCATAAAAAAATTGATAGAAAAACACGGCACAACTTGGAGAGAGTCTGTGTGATATTCGTGGGCATTGAGAGCTTAGCATATTCATTAAGCTGCAATAATAAGGGGAATAGCCCATCATGGCTAAGCACCGGATCACCACACTTTTGGGAGTCACCTACCTAAAGTCTATACTCTATACAGCCTGCAAAACTAACAAAAACGAAAAGAAGATCCCAAGCATCCTGTACAAGTCTCATATAGAAGACAATAACTCGTGTATCTGCAACTCAAACATGGATAACATTTTTCAGTTATGCCATGCATATAGCTATCAGCTTAAAGAGTGAAGAAAGCATAGATGGTTATGTAGTGTCAAGGGCGTTAAACCCCCGGGTAGCCGGCCCTCGGCTACGGAGTTCGTAGCCTTGGTCCGTTGTCTTCTCCGGTGAGGTTACCCTAGCCGCAGGCTTAAGTCAGTAGAGAGATAGCAGATTGGATTGATAATTCTTTCTTGGTTTTCCATAGCCTAATACAGACTATATATATATATGGCCTAAGGCCCAACCTGACGTGAGCCACAACTCCTATAATTTAGGGAAATAAAACATAAAAGGAAACTAATTAAAAGCTATCTCCTATTTCCATGCTTAGCCACTAGGCGTGGCCCTAGCCTGGGCGTCTAGCACGCCCGCACGCCCATCCAGCGCGCGCTCGGCGCATTCGGCGTCGCGGCGTGCATCCCTGGCCCGTCGGCTCCGGCGGTACGTGCGGCCGACCATGACATGTAGAACACACGTAAAGTGACCAAATAGACAACTCACCTCTGTCGAAGTTTTGTCAATTTTCCTAGCTCGTCAAGTATTGTGCTGTTTAAATTATTGAGACCAATGCCCTGAAAGAATTAATTAAATAAACTAAGTTAGATCGAAAGAAATGTTCAAATTAAATAGAAGTGATGTTAAGTACTTCTTGACAATGGAAAATTCGAAATGCTGGTACATGCTTGATTGGGACAATGCACATTCTTTTTCTCCAGATTTCACTTCCACAATATTATATTATTTTTTAGAAAACCATATTATAAGATTATACTCAATATATGGCTAGTATATTCAAAACTTCAAGCCTTTGGCATAGAGCCTCGTGACATTCATGCAATTGAAAAGCAAGTATAACTGGGGTAACATATGCATGACAGTAACTGAACATTAATATTAGTTAGAGAATATTGACTTTGAACACTACCTAGGATAACAAAATGACTGGAGGATCTTATAGTGATAAGAGATTGGTAAGATTTTCAAGTTCCTTTGGACAGGTCAGATAGTGCATTGATGCCCACAGTCCTTGTGATTTTCAAGGGAAAGAATGTAAGATTGCTTGAACGCAGGAACTGCAGCACAATTTTGAGTTTAGAATATTACATTGATTCCAGAGCAACGGGTTAACACACTTTAAAAAACAGTTGTCAAATGAAAGTCATCTTGATGACTGAATTGTATTTTGATGACTGAATTGTATTTTGTTCTATGCATTCAAATATTTCTAGGCACAATTCGACAAACTCTTGAACATGTCGTCAATCTAATCTAACAATCATAATTTGTGCAAAACTAAATTGATGATCAATAATAGTGGAGCTATATCAAGAAACTCATATGTAAGCCCAAACAACCATATAAAACATAGCTACCCCAATGGTAAATTCTTCAAGAGGGAACGCTGATATCTGTTCTTGTAAGTTGTAAGTGACCCACCCACCCAAAACTACACACCGTCAGGAGAAACATACTTTAATAAAAGGAGGAAATAATGCTTTATGCTTATTACAATACCGCACAAAGTAAACCAAATCGAGACATGTCAGTTTCATTACATTTTTCGAGTCACCATCAGTTGAGCCACATTCTGTTTTAGTGGGTCAACACTCAATATAGAATACAAAAAAGGGAATTCATAGGTGCCAACATTTTAAAATCTAGAATAGCATGATTTTTTTCAAAGTCATCGTGTAGCGTTAAACATATCGCAATCTTTAGGATTCAAAAAATTGCAAACACTTACATTTAAAGATCTGAGCTTCCATTGCATCTGTTGGTACAAGCACTGAAAAAAGAAATAATTTCACCCTTAGACACCGAGTAAAAGTAACATAAAGAAGCTAGTAAACAGGTTTGATTTTTAAAGACTAATGTAAGATTTAGCATACTACAGCAACCATACGAACTGAGCAAGCAACTAAAGGGTTAGGGGAAAATGAGAAGAAAGAAAAGAGTAACAGACAAACTAACAAAAAACACCGAAACAATTTTAATAGAGTTCCGAGGTACCTCCATCCTGCGAGCGACAACATCGGGGCCGGGGTGGGGCATCGCCATTGCTGCCGAAACTATCAATAATTAATTATTGTTTCCAGTGCAAATTACATATATGAAACTCTATGCATTTTTTCAGTGAAAACTACAGCGGCCATCACATTTGGAGAACTGAATCACTTTGGAGAACTGAATCACCAATGATGATAAGCATAACAGGTTGAAATGCTTGGTTGAAGACAAAACTGGTAGTTGAAAACTAATATGCTGTACTGAATGCGCATGCATTCTAGAGACATGTGCTGCTTGTTGTATATCGCTATGGCATATTTTCTCTAATGCATGGATACTCTGCAATAGCAGTAAGTTAATACAGGATTGTATGTCCACAATTTAATATGTGCATTTAAGCAGATGGAGATGGAAGGGGCGCAGCCTCGGCCCTCGACCCTCGGGCCTCGCCGCGGCGCCTCAGAGCCACGGACGGGTCGCCGTCGCCTCGCCGGTCGGATGGACGAAGCCGGCAGGCCAGCGTCGGCCCTCGATCGGCCTCCGCTTGGACCTCGCCTCCGCCGTCCGGCCTCCACCAGCGAATCATTGCTTCGACGTCGCCTCCACCAGCGAATCGTTGCTTGGACCTCGCTTGCGCCGTCCGGCTGCCTCCACTCGGACCTCGCCTCCGCCGTCCGGCTGTCTCCGCTTGGACCTCGCCTCCACTTGGACCGTCCGGCCTGCCGGCCTCCGCTGCGAATACAGAGGCTGAGCGACACGGCGGTTATGGGCCGGTCTCGCTGCCTCGCGCTTTCTGCCTCCGCCCTCCGGTCTCTGCCTTCGCCCAGACAAGCCGCGGGCAGTGCAACCAGCGGAGCGACGCGACGGTTCGCAACGGAGGAAAGGAAGGGAGGGTGGGTATGTGGGCGGGTATGTTCGTCGTTCGTCGCGCCTCTACGCTGCGCCTCCGAGCGGTCCGCGGGTACAGCGGCGGGTATCTTCGGCGCGCATAAGAAAAAACGGATCGGAGGGGAGATCGGCAACAGGAAAGCGTGTTTCGTCACATAAGTATCGTCCTTCCCGTCTTTGGGTCCGACTGTCAGGTCTATATCAAATGTTGGATGCAAAATCAAAACACATCCAATGGAGGAGATCTAAGGTGGGTAGGAAGTTTTCGGGTAACATGTATTTTTTAATTTCTTCGCTCCTTTATAGTATAATAATAGTATAGATATAGATTTGTACAACCAGTATCCATAAACTCGTGCTCCTGCACGTACGGGCTCAATAATCATTGTATATGTGATGGTAAGTTTTATTGCGTCCTTGGACTAGTCATTAATTAGGTCTGTGTCTTTATTGGCAAAGACTTTCGTACCGCGCGGCCCTCGGCGCACCACACGGCCACCTCCCCTATCTCCCTCTCTGTGCCTGCGCCTGTCAGGTTGTCTTCCACCTCACGCATCTTCCTCAACTCCGGCGTCAGGTTCCAATTGGCGGCGGCGGGTTCAGCGCCGACGAGGTGTGTCCTTCTCCTCCTCCTCCTCCCGCGTTCAAGCACTCCCGAGTTAGGGTTTCGGCGGGCCCCTCTCTTCTTCCTAACTCCGGCGGGCTTAGAAGAGAAGGGGTTCGGGGGAGGCAGGCCGGCCAGACGGTGGGAGGGCGGCTTTATGGTCCTGGCGGTGGTGGAGGCGGTCGGGCCAGGTAGGGGCGGGGGCGCCCATGGCCATGGCGGCGGCGGGAGGGGGAGGGAAAGAAGGAGGTCGCCGCAGGCGATAAGGTCTTGCCGGAGCTCCGTGGCCCCGCAGAAAATATGAATTGCAAAAATATGAATCTAAAAAAGCCAAAACGAGTATTCCGCTTCTTTCCATAAAAAGGGCCCAGGAGAAGAGATGACTTTTGTCCATTTGCTTTCTTGCTCACTTCCTCGCCTAAACTTCTCACCCTTGTTTGGGATAGAATCCCGACGACACCCTCCGTGGTTTTTTTATTGAAGTCAGCAGAGGAGCTCCGACCTATTTTTTATATACATGGAAAAATATTTCAAATTATAAGGCCCTAGGCTTAAAGGGCTTTACCTAATGAATCAGTAGGGAAAACTCCTTGAACAAAATCTTCCATGGAGCTAAAGATATTGTACCTCCGCCAAAGATGATAGCATTTCGATGCTTCAGATGATCCAGCAGGCTACAGTAAGAAAATACAAGACCCGAAAGCTCTCCTTGCTGAAGTGATCATCTCATAAGGCTACACTCTGCGGTGTAATATCTCAGTATCTTTATAATAGGAATTCTGCACAAAGAGCGGGCATCTAATAAGGCCACATCACCCGTTAACACGCTAGCCGTCTGATCTAACCGACTCGTGATATAGTCCGTTCGGTTTGAATCAATTCGGGCCTCTGCCCAAATCCGAAAACTTGCGAAACTTCTCGGGCTCAACCCGTTAAGCGAGTGGCAGCGCAGCAGCCACCAGCGAGGTGGCGCGGCCCGCGAGGGCGAGCCTAGCGCATCGTAGCACAAGTGTGCATGGTCCCAGGGGCAGCGGGCGTGGCCACCACCGCGGACGACAAGCTCGGGCGCGCCTAAGCCGACGAGGCGGCGCGGTGAACCGAGCACGACACAGGACGGCGTGGGCGTGGACCACCGACGAGGCGGTTCCGGCGAGCCGAGCGCAGCGTGTCACAGGTGTAGCTCTCCATCCTCCTCGTCGATCCCTGCGAGTGTGCAAAAGCAACGAGGAGGTTCCTGTTACTGGTTCCATATTCTTGCTCCCCTTATCTGCTTACTGGCTTACTGCAGCCTGTAGTGAAGCTGTGGTGTTCGATGAACCGTGCATGTGGCAGTTTCATTCCATTTTATTTGTAATACTGCGTTCATCACCAATAGGTGAAGTTGCTGCTGAAATGATGACAGATAAAATGCTCAGTTCTCAAGTTTGTGCAAATGCCCTTTTAATTCCACTGAACCTAAATTTCAAGTGGACACTATTTGCACTCTCCTGTGCAGATGAGAGCATGTCGCTTTGGACAATAAGCAATGGATTGGACAGCTAAGGAGCACTACTTTTAGTTTCCCTATCATGATTTTTTTAATACGATGAGTCCTAGCACACGATAAGTACTCTGCTGAAACTTTATAATAATTTTTGAGCATACTAACGATCTCTAATGAAAAAACTCAAAGCTAAAAAGTTGTAGATCTCATCTATAGCTGCAAATTTTGTATAAAAGTCATCTTTGTCCGAGGTCGTATGAAAAATATGCGTTTTTCCTAAGGTGGAGCCTTGCTGCTGACATGTGGGTCCCATCTGTTAGATCCATTACAAGCAGGAAAGTGGGTCAACTAAATGCCCGTTGGGTCCTGGATGAGACCCGTCACAACCTCAGGGCGCCAAAATGCGTTTTGAAACTTTGGAGACCTAGATGACAACTCTGGACAACTTTGACGGCCGTTGGTGAATTTTTTCTCTTTGGAGAAACTAAAATTTTCCACAATTCAAGACACAAATAGCCTTGAGATTGGAGCAGGTCGTCAAAATGACATATGTGTTTAGTGTCTTTTTTTTTTGGTTTAGTTTAGTCACAACAACTTTGCCGCAGGCTTCAAAAGTGTGATTATCATTTTTCCAAGAACAGGAGAAGGACAGAACAATTTTCATGATCACCATACCCACCCTCGTCTTCGAAAGACATAGCTTATAAGTTGAGTAATATCCTACGCAAATGTTGCACTAGTTGAGTCAGTCTATCCCTATAATTCCTTCTTGCACAGTAGAGCCCTTAGTCATGTATGATGAACTGCACGGCGCCTACAAGCTAGCCATGAGCAAAGTGACCGATGATGACAAAATCATTTGTTGGTTTTGTTTTATGAAATCGGCTGGTACTAATGTCAATGAAATAGAAAAAGATAAATTAAGTAGCCACAACTCTACGAAGCACTCCAGATGTCAGAGCACTTGTAGAAAGTGTGGATGTGTTTTCCTTAGCGAGGGCGAGCTAGGCACCCATGACCGATTCATCCACACATAGGTATCTGTGACGTGTCAACTCATATAATAGTTCTGATCCTATCTTTTAAATTGCTTCACGCAGTAATACATTTTATTTTGTCTCTTATCTACAGGTGGTACATCGTTTTGGAACTATTGAAAGCATCTAGGCCCCTAGTTGTGTTTCGGTGATTAATGACAATACGTGATTACTGTGACTAACGTGTGTTTTGCAGAGGCAATTAAGTTAGGTCACGGTAATAGAGATCGATTGGGCAATCATGGTGGTCATGTCCCTACGATGGAAATCGTTTCGGTTTTCAAAGGATGGACGACAAGGTTAAGGATGGACTAGTTCTGAGTGTCGTTTGGTGTTGAAGAGACACTTAGAGTAGTTTAAGACTTTGTTTTTTCTTTGGCCGTACTATTAAGTGGGGTATGGACGGGTAGCTTGACCTAGGTGAGTCTAGTGAGTTAGGTGTGGTGCACACTTGCTAAATCTAGCACTAGGTAGCTCCAAAATAGCCCTTAGATCCAATGGAGCAAACTTCATTCACATAAGATCGAGAGTTGTAAGTGAATGAAGGGTCAAATACTGACCGGACGCTGGCACAGAGTCCGGTCAGTTCATTTGACCAAGGTGATTTCATCTGGTGTGACCGGACGCTGAGAGGTGAAGTGACCGGACGCTGAGGGCTAGCGTCCGGTCGACTCCAGTAAGGTTCTAGAGAGAGAAAATCATGACCGGACGTGTCCGATCAATGCTGACCGGACGCTGGCCAGCGTCTGATCACACTTTAAACACTGGAGTTCGTGGTGAACTGACCGGAGCGTCCGGTCAACATGACCGGAGCGTCCGGTCACCCTGCAGACTTACATAACGGTTCGTTTTCAGTCGGTGTTATAAATACTTCCTCCACTCGTGTGTGGGGGTACTTTTGCTCATTCCAACAGCTGAGAAACACCTTAGAGAGTACCAAGAAGAGCAAGGTCCCAGTAAGGTGATTGAGATTTGAGAATCCCAAAGAGAGCCCTCATTAGTGAGATCAAGAGTAGCAAAGTGTGCATCCACCCTTCTCATTAGGCTTGTCGTGATCAAGTGAGGGTTCGTGCTTGTTACTCTTGGTGATCGCCATCACCTAGACGGCTTGGTGATGATTGGGAGCTTGGTGATTATCCGGCGGAGCTTGTGGATGACCCAACTCAAGTTGTGAGTGGTTGTGGGTGATTTACCGCGACGGAGAGTCAAAGAATCAACCTGTAGAGAGCACTTGATCCTTGCGCGGATCAAGGGGGAGCTACACCCTTGCGCGGGTGCTCCAACGAGGATTAGTGGGGAGTGACGACTCTCCGATACCTCGACAAAACATCACCGCGTTCCTCCTCCTCTCTTTACTTTGAGCATTTACTTTGAGCAATTCAATTCTTGTTATTTACATTCTTAAAATTGCCATGGTAGAGTAGGTTTGGAACATAGGTTGCTAAACTTTTGTGCGTTAGATCAATAGAAACACTTTCTAGGCACAAGGGGTTAATTGGGCTAACCATAAGACTTAATTATTGCAAAGAAATTTAGAATTAGCCCAATTCATCTCCTCTTGGGCATCTCGATCCTTTCAACTATGATGAAGTGTTGGACTCCTACAGGCTGTACGCACAACTGCTCAGCTTTGAGCGGCGTGTGGATTTCGCGAGGAGTTCGACCCTCCTTGCCAGAAATCCACGCGCTACTCAAAACTGAGCAGTTGCGCGTACAACTCGTTGACCGAGATTGGTTTGATCCGAGCAAGAACTGTAGACACAATCGAGCTATACTCCATGTCAAGACCTGTGAGTATATACCCCACAAGCTCGTCATCATCAATCGGTTTGCCGGTAGAAGCCATCTCGTTGCCGAGTGCCTTCATCTTTCCCACATACTCAGCAATCGTCATGTTGCCTTTCTGAGTCGTGGCTAGCACAATCCGGGTATTGACAACCCGAGCACGCGTCTGGGAGGCATACATGTCCTCCAGTGCCTTCCATAGTTGTGCAACATAGGTGCATGTCGCGACCTGGGTCCGCCCCTAGTGGACGTGGACATGGCGCGTACCAAGGGCGTGGTGACGGATGGAGCAACAATGGAGGTCGCGGACGCGGACGTGGCCACGGCAACAACAACAACAGAAATTAGCACGTCAACGACACATCCTCTGGTAATAATGATAAGCCTTTATGTCAGGTCTGCTTCAAGGAAGGCCATACGGTGGTTGATTGTTGTCATCGTTATGATGAAAGTTACACGCCCGATCCAAGACTTGTTAATGCTGCTACATCATCATATACTGTGGATACAAATTGGTATGCAGATACAGGGGCCACAGATCATATCACAGGCGAGTTGGAGAAACTAACAACTCGTAACAGATATACAGGAGGTGATCATTCATACCTCCAGCGGTAGAGGTATGGACATTAGTCATGTTGGTCATTCTATTGTTCACACCCCTTATCGCAATCTTCACTTAAATAATATTCTTCATGTTCTAAAGGCCAAGAAAAAATTAGTTTCCGTTCATCGTTTCACTACTGACAATCATGCCTTTATGTAATTTCATCCTGATTTCTTTCTTATCAAGGATCAGGACACGAAGAAAACCCTTCTTCAAGGCAGATGTAAACGTGGGCTATATCCCCTTCATCATCTTCCATTGATGCCGAGAAACATGCTTTTGGAGTCAATAAAGTGTCGCAGTCCAGGTGGCATATTGCCCTGTTCGCTTGGCTGAAAAGCCATGGCTGAAAGTACTGTTAACTGATTTATTGTGAGAGAAAAATACTGTCACAGAACCGACCAATTTATAAGAGCACAAGTACAAAAACAATTGCCGAAACGATCAAATTCTCGAACTTGAGCCCATATAAACCCGATAGTCAACTGAAATCTCGAAGGATTTCAAACCAACTTACATACAACCAAGATCACAGTAATTCAACATAACATATCGTACGTTACAACATTCGCAGACGTTCGCAAATAGATTACACCAACACAGAGTCATCGTTATTACAAAACAAGTCTTGTAAAACATGCGGAAGCAAATAGTTTAACTCACACATTAGAGTTCAAATACATATACTGGTTCGCTGATCATAGCCCGCAAAAGCATTCATATAAGATAATAGAGATCATGCCCATGATCTAGTCTTCATCACCCGCCGGGTGGAGACAATACTTACAGAATCCCTGATATAGATGGTCATCTGCAACAAGAGAGAAATAAACCCTGAGTACGGGAATGTACTCAGCTAGACTTACCCGACGAAAACTAAAATAAATGACACCAAGGATTATGCATAGCTTAATGTAGTGGATCTGGCTGACACTTTCTTTTTGCAGAAAAGCATAAGTAATAATGATCAACTCTTAGCCTGAACTAGCAGTGACTTTTTAGCCATTAACCTGTCAACTATATTAGCACCTGTACTAAGCAATCATTTTATTAGGGTGCAAACATTAATAACCATATCAGGTATTCATTGTGGCAACCTTATCATCATCCATTTAACCATATCGTTAAATTAATTGAATCTACGTTGCCACTGCTCAGTCAAGTTCTCACTATCCGGGAGAGGCGGCGATTCGAATCGATTCCTATCCAGCTGGAGGGGTATTCCTAAACACAAACCCTGCTTCCCCCGTCGGAGTCGCAAACAAGTCACCTTTGGTACGATTCAGGAGTCACGAGTCCGATCAGATCGACATTCTCAGAGAACCAATCTGCCAAGGTTGTTCGGGACTCTAACCCGTCTTGGACTTATGCTAATGGCTCTCCGCACATCCTTACTACCTCCAGAATGCCGCCACTGCTCGCGTCCCCGGCCTGAGTCGAGCTACTAGGCTTTGCGGTCGGAACGACTTATCCGGCCAGCTAAGTGTTAGGCTGCGTTCAACATGACATGAGGATGTACAGCGTATCGGTCCTTAAACGACTCAGATGGAGTCACTATGTTCAAACCTACACAAGACTCCGCCCGGTCTTAAATTCATTATTCACATGGGTCTTTTCCACGATAACAAATATAGCCAACCGTGATCCACCTCATTCTAAAGCTCGCAGGTGACAGGAAATCACCTGACTTCTACCGCACTAAGCATGGCTAAGCATTTAACCCATTCCTAAACTTAAATAGGATTCCAGTGCGATATCTGGACAAGGAAGGATATATAATGCAGCAATTGGTTCCAACCAATTCCTATACTTAATGCATCATCAATAATAAAAGGTACTCAAAGTATTTGTAAAAACATAGGAGGCTTAATATGCTCCGGGGCTTGCCTTTCAGGAACGAGGAAGGCTGGTAGTCAGGGCACTCGGGCAATTCCTCCGCGGCGACTGCTTCGTCGGCTTCCTGCACCTCGGGTTCCTCCTCCTGGTTGGCTCCCTCGAACTCCAGCAACGTCACTCCCTCCGGCACACCTATTGCATGAATGCGCAAGATAAATATCATGGATGCACATGAACGAATATCAGGGATGCTCGGGGAATGCGTATGTTCGCTGTAGTTTGCATATTCCAACTTAAGCCCTATTCAAATCACTTTACTTACCAAGTTTATACAACCTAGTGTATAATTGCTCATCTTCAGTTAATGACCTAGCACCTGCACCTAAGCATATTCTCAAGTTAGGCTAACCCCTAAACAATCAACGAGAACATTGCAACAACATACACTCAAGCATTTGTATTTCAGCAAAATGAATACTATGTAGCGGTACAGTAAACTAGCCATAACTGGAGATTTATAATTCCAAATGACATGCAACAAGACAATCTGGAAATCTTATGAAATTGTCTATAATTCATTTTTAGACCTCAAAGCATGATTCAACACTTTACCAAGTCGAATTCATGAATCAACAGAACTATGTCCTTAAAAGGCAGAGAGTAAGCAAAACTGGAACCTAACTTTAAACAGCTGTAGTTTCTAAACTACTGGGCCAAATGCCCTCAAATTTTGATAGGAGCTAGATACATAAATTTGTATTCATCACAATCACAGAAAACCAAATTATCATGGGGAACTTTCCAAAGTCCCCAGACCTATCTAGAGGGACATAATGCAAACAAATAATTATTAACTTATGATATAAACACTTAATTGGACAAAATCAACTTTACTAACATATCACACATATCACAAGAACACCAGAAAGTAGGGTGTCCATCACCAAAACATTTCTTTTAATACCTTTCTTAATTTATTTAATTAATTAGTGAAAATAGTAAACATATATGAAAACTACCCCATTAATTCTATAAAAATTACAGTAGACACTACATGCCCTAAGTAGACTACCATAAAAATTTTACACCATTTGAGTAAGTATAACAACCTACACAAAAATGGTAAGACAGAATGGCTTAAAATGGCATAATTAGGAAACCTTAGTGAAAAGTGTCAAGCAACAGATTTCCTATTTTTTCTAGCATCCATAAGGTATTAAGATACTACCTACCAAGTTTCATTGCCATAGGATTCCTACATAATTTACAAAAATTCACCCAAGTATCTACCAATGATAAAAGGAAAATATATAACTCAAAAACTACACATGCAACGAGTCTCAAATTTTAACCAGAGCTTCTACTATACAAGACTAGCTTACCCACAAAATTTCATAATTTTTGGATCACAGAAACTAAAGTTATGATTTAAACAAATTTACATGCATTCAAAAACACCTTTCAAGTTCCTATTTAATTCTTCCATAAACTCTACTACAAGTGCTCATATTATATTTTTCCTAAATACTACACTTCACTATGAGTCTAACAAAATTGGAACCACCCAATTTAGATCTACCAAACTCCAGATATGGATTTCACAAAATTGCATTCAAATCAATAAAAATGAACTATCTTTCTAATACACAGTCGTTGACAACTGGGGTCCACCGGTCAGCTGGGCCCACGTGTCATAGACACAGAAACAGAGGAGCCGACGTGGACCGGCGCGGGAATGGCGGAGCTCGCCGACGGTGACCTTCCCGGCGAGACCAACGACACGACGAGCATCACCATGGCATTGCGCACCTAGAGAACTACCTAACAAGACCTATCGTCGGAGCTCAAGACGACGGCGGCGACCATGGCGGCAAGACAGCGTGGCTTGACGGCGATACGCCGGAGCCGGCTACGATGACTCAATCAAGAGCTACGACGAGCTTCTACCTACGACGGTGGTTCAATAGCACCAACTAGCGTGACCGGAGGTGGTCGGAGGCGGTGCGGCCACGGTGCCGGAGTGAGGCGGCGTACACCGGTGAGGTCCGTGCGCGGTGTTGTAGCTTACCGAGCGCTCCTAGCTAGCCAACGTGGACGCGGTGGTGCAGTGGGACCACGGTGAAGCTATGGCAGAGATGGAGGAGGGACACGGTGAGCTCTGGCCAGCAATGGCGACGACGGCACTGCGGCGGCTGCTGCGTTGCTTGCTGCGGGCGAGCGCGGAGGCGAGGGAGAAGGCAGGAAACGAAATGTGGCACAGGGGGCTCTCGGTGGCGTGCTGGGGCTTCAATTGCCGACCTCAGGCCCGACGTGGCCTGGCCGGTCAGGCCATCGGCGACGCGTGGCACCACACGGCGCTTGAAGTCTGAAGCCGGTCGGCTACTGTAGCACCGATTCAGAGTTTCAAATCCGAGCCTGACAGCTCAAGTTGACGACGATCATACTCCCAATCCGTAGCTCATAAGTGCAAACAATCTATACAAAAGTTGTAGCCCTTACTTCCATCTTCAACTTCTATTTAAGTACCAAGGACTAATTCTCCACAGATACAGAGAAAAATCAAGCCAAAGTCAGCTCCTTCAAACTGTAATTGCAATCAACACTTAGAAAAATTTCAGAGTTTCAAATTAGATCTCAAAACTGACTTGTGGGCCCTTTTTGAGCATGTTCTGCACATTTTCATGAGATGGTCATAAAAGAACTTTTGTTCCATATATAATTCTCTACAACTTTGCTTTAGATTGCTCAGACATGCAAACATCCTAAGCTACACTTTTTAAACAGTCAAACACAGGAGCTCTAGGAGTCCAAATTGGTCAACCATGACTTGGAAACCTAATTAGGCAAAATGATCAACATGAACATTGTTCCTAATGACATTCTAAGTATGAATAAGGTTCTTAGAAGGATAATTAGCCACACCATACATTGGTCACACAAGAATCAAGCAAGGTATGTACTGAAACAATGAAAAACACATGGAATGTTACAATTGTTTCATAGTCATGTTTCACATGTTTCATGATCTTGTTGCATAGTACTAACTAACCTTGTTTCACTAAGTGAGTGGCACATGTTGCACTTAAGTGTTGCACACTTTACATTTCATAAAAGAAACAATACACATGAAATATACAACATGTTGCAATGTTTCGAAATCATGTTTCATGTGATATAAGTTCACGAATGGATGCATGATGCTCATGTTCATGAAATGCAGGTGCAAATGTGGAAGCCAAACACCTGGGGTGTTACAAATACTGTTCGTTGACTGAAAAAGTATGGCTTATAAGCCAAGCGAACAGGGCATGTCGTTTAGGCCATCCATCATATTCTATTACTCAGCATGTCATTAGTCAAAACAATTTGCCTCGTTCTAGTGAATCAAATAAGCAGTCTGTTTGTGATGCTTGTCAAAAGGCCAAGAGCCATCAACTTCCATATCCAAAGTCGACCAGTATTTCTTCCGCCCCGCTGCAACTTATTTTTTCTGATGTTTGGGGTCCTGCTCCTGATTCCGTTGGTCGAAAAAATATTATGTCAGCTTCATTGACGATTATAGCAAGTTTGCTTGGATTTATCTACTTAAGTATAAATCCGAGGTGTTTCAAAAATTTCATGAATTTCAACAGCTTGTAGAAAGGCAATTTGATAAAAAAATTCTAGCTGTGCAAACAGACTGGGGTGGTGAATATGAGAAGCTAAGTTCTTTTTTTACCAAGATTGGTATTTCTCATCATGTTTCTTGCCCTCATGCACATCAGCAAAACGGTTCGGCAGAGCACAAACATCGCCATATAGTCAAAGTAAGCCTATCTCTCCTTGCTAATGCTTATATGCCTCTAAAATTTTGGGACGAGGCTTTTCTTGCCGCAACCTTTCTCATCAACAGAACTCCTAGCAAGGTTATACGTTTTTCCACTCCTCTTCATCGTCTTTATGACCAGCAGCCTGACTATACATCTTTACGGGTCTTTGACGGTGCATGCTGGCCTAATCTTCGACCTTATAATTCTAGAAAACTAGAGTTTCACTCACAACGCTGTGTTTTCCTTGGATTCAACAATCTTCATAAAGGGTATAAGTGCCTTGATATTTCTACCGGCCGAGTTTATATTTTAAGGGATGTTCAACTGCGTTCGGCTGGTACACTTCCAGCTTGTTTCAGTTTATTCTCTCTCACAGAATACTATTCAATTATCCAAAACAATCCAAAAATCACTGTACACTACACCAGCCGAACACCAGCCAAAAATCACTGTATAAGTGCCTTGATGTGTAGTTGTCTTTGACGAAGAAATTTTCCCTTTCAAAGATCTACACCCTAATGCTGGAGCACGTCTCCATTCTGAAATTCTTTTGTTACCCTCTTCATTGCGTAATGATCCTGGGGATGGACACTTAGATGACCACTTAACTAATGTTCCAATTTACTTGCCGCAAATTTTAGATAACAGAGATATTATGCCTGTTGCTTCTGACGATATTATGCGAAAGAATCGGGAGATTTCTCGTGTGCTGGAATTTCGAGGATCTGTCCATGTCTCGCACCGAGCAACCCTAAGCGTGCAGCCCGTGGCTCGACACGTACACCAGCTCGGTGTCACCTGCATGACTCGGCATGGGGACAGCCGCTCATCCAACCGAGTCCCAGCTCCACCATCCATTGGCGCTGAGTCACCGCCTCTGATGCCGGATCGGCTGTGGTTACAGTCCTCGCTACCTCTATTCCGATGCAAAATAGGCTGTTACAAGACTACAACGAGGTATTCGCAACCAAAAATAGAACAGACGGCACCATCGGTATGGCTGTTTTTACTAGCACTGTGTGAACCTCGAGTCTACAAGAAGCCTTGGGTAATCTGAAACGAGGGATGCTATGGAAGATGAATATCGTGCACTTATAAAAAATAATACTTGGCACTTAGTTCCTCCGGAAAAAGGTAGAAATATAATCGACTGTAAATGGGTCTATAAAATTAAAAGGAAAGCTGATGGTACAATAGACAGATATAAAGCTCGGTTAGTTGCAAAAGGTTTTAAACAGAGATATGTGATTGACTACGAGGACACCTTTAGTCCAGTAGTCAAGGCTACCACTGTCAGGACAGTTTTATCTATTGCAGTTTCTAATAGTTGGCATCTTCACCAATTAGATGTTCATAATGTGTTTCTTCATAGCATTCTGGAGGAGGATGTATATACGAGACAACCACCAGGGTATGAGAAGCAGTCTACGCTAGATTATGTATGAAAGTTAGATAAAGCTCTATATGGTCTTAAACAAGCACCTAGAGCTTGGTACTCACGACTTAGTCAGAAATTGCAGGCTATTGGCTTTCAAGCATCAAAAGCTGACACTTCACTATTCTTCTATAAGAAAGGGCCAATTACTATATTTTTATTAATATATGTTGATGATATTATAGTTGCAAGTTCATCACAAGATGCCGTCAGTGCTCTTCTTCAGGACTTGAAGGCGGACTTTGCATTAAAAGATCTTGGAGATTTACATTACTTCTTGGGAATTGAGGTAAAAAAGGTGCCCGAAGGTATTTTACTATCACAAGAAAAATATGCAAATGATATAATTCAACGTGTGGGCATGCAACACTGTAAATCAGTTAGTACTCCGTTATCTGTATCTGAGAAGCTCTCTATCCAAGATGGCGATTCACTTGAGCCTGATGATGGCACACGGTATAATCTGGATTCAGTGCCTTCTACGAGAGTTGGGTATTAAAAGTCCACCTGTAGCATGGCTTTGGTGTGATAATATTGGAGCAACATATATCTCAGCAAATCCTGTATTTCACGCTAGAACAAAACACATTGAGGTGGACTATCATTTTGTTCGAGAACGAGTCACTCAGAAGCTATTGGATATTCGGCTCATATCTACACATGATCAAGTTGCAGATGGTTTCACCAAGCCCTTCACTATTCAGAAGCTTCAAGATTTTTGGCACAATCTTAACTTATGTAAGTTATGATTGAGGGGGGCTGTTAACGTATATGCAAACAAGCAAGTTATATTCACCGTGATAGACTTGTACTGGTTAAGGATATGTTGTTGTGATTGTATTCTATAGTTTCCATGTAAATAGGATCTAGCTTTGCTAACCAGTTAAGCAAATCACGGTGAACCTTGTAAACCACGGCAGGGGTGTTTCCTGCTCTATATATTAACATGTAGGTGTGCACGGGAATGGTGCGACGCTTCCATCCCGGTCTTCTCACATAACACATTTTATTTTGTCTCTTAACTACATGTAGTAAATCGTTTGGAACTAAGATGAAATGTTGGACCGCTGCTTAGTTGCATTCAATAATCGCTGCTCTTGTTTTACAACTTTAATTTTTTTAGTAAAAGTTGTGATATATGCCTTTCGCGGCCTCAACCCTACTGCGCCGTGGCAGGGCGGTGGGCGGCGGTGGGGGTGAGGAGCGCTGGTGTGCTGTCACGATGTGGAAGATGAACAGCGCCTGAAAAGAGGACAGCCGTTGGATTAGAAATCAGCGGCGTTCGTCACCGGAACGAACCGCTAATTTCATGTGCCTAAAAACCGCTGGCATCGTGGACGGTCGATTAAACTATCGCGATGGGAAGCAGCAACGAGCGCGGCTCCGCCAGCTGGTCGGAGTTGCCGGGCGACGTCCTGGTCACGGTCCTCGAGGGGCTCGCGATCCGTGACCTCTGCCGCGCCGGCGCCGTGTGCCGCTGGTGGCACGCAGAGTCTATAGTCGTTGTATATGTGATAGTAAGTTTTATTGCGTCGTCCTTGGACTAGTCATTAGATCTGTATCTTTATTTCGTCGATTTTGCCAGATTCAATAGTTCTTGCAAGTTTGCATACATCCTCAAAAGGCAAGTATCACATCTAAGACCTAGGGACCAAGATGTTATTTTCGGCCTCACCAACAACAAAAAAAGTATGAATTATTCCGTTTCTTCCATACAAAAAGGGCCCAAGAGCAAGGAGGAGAGATGACTTTTGTCGATTTGCTTTCTTGCTCACTTCCTCTCCTAAACTTGTCACCTCTTGTTTGGGATAGAATCCCGACAACTCCCACCGTGGTTTTTTATTGAAGTCAGCAAAGGAGCCTCCGACCTATTTTTTTATATACCTGGAAAAAATATTTCAAATTATAAGGCCCAAGGCTTAAAGGGCTTTACCTGACGAATCAGTAGGGAAAACTCCTCCTTGAACATAAATCTTCCGTGGAGCTAAAGGTATTGTTCCTCCACCAAAGATGATAGCATTTCAATGCTTTCGGATGATCCAGCAGGCTACAGTACAGAAAATACAAGACCCGAAACAAGCCAACACCACGCATCTTGATCAATGGATATGCTAGGGTAAGGGCGTCCGATCATCCAAACGCCCCTGTTGCCATGGGCCACGACGGTACGAATGGCCCAACTATCCCAGATGCCTCCTTCGATCGGCGGTTTAATAAAAAAACGTTCGCCTATCTTCTTCACTCGTGGGTCTCTAGAAACGTCATTCCCCAATTCCCACTTACCGCAAAATTCTAGTTCCGCTCTCCACAATTACCGTGCTCCTGTAGCGCTCTCGACCGCGGCTGGTCGGCCCCCTCCATCTCCACCTCACCTGAGCGCCGTCGGCCGTCTTCCTCCCTCTCCATCGCAGTTCATTGACCATCGCACGGCTCCAGTTCGTCGCGCCCGCCTGACCGCTTCCGTTCCTCTTCGACGACACCTCGGGTCAGGTGTGGCAACTAATTGCCCTCCGCCTCTCTTCCTCTTCACAGAGCTTGGTCCGCATCCTCCCTCGGCAATGGCATCCAGCGATGCGGACAAGATCAGACAGGGACAACGCCGCCCGCCTCTGCTGGCGTTGGTGGTGCCATCACGCGCCTCAGGTCGGTCCCCATCGAGCCAACGGCACCCACAAAGCGCAACCCATGTTGGTGGTGCTCACGTGCTGCCGCTCGGCACTGGCTCCCGCTCTAAGACCGGAATCAACCAGCCCTGGTCTCTCCCTCCTCCTACATTGCAAATGTATGTTTCAGATGTTATCAGAGGTATGTTGCAAGTGTTTCATATTAATGTTGCAAAAGTAGGTCAGGATGTTGCATATGTTGAAAGTGTTTCAGAGGCATATGGCAAGTGTTTCAGAGGCATGTTGCAAGTGGTTCCAGAGCCATTTTGCAAGCGTTTAAAAAAATATTTCATCTGTTTCATACGTATGTTGCAAGCGTTTTTTATTAGGATGTTGCACATGTTTCACACATATGTTGCAAGAGTATGCTCGTAATGTTTCAGATATTTCAGTGTTATGTTGCAATAAGAGTTTTTATGTTGCAAGTTGCAAGTGTTTTATCAAGATGTTGCATATGTTTCGTATATATGTTGTAAGTGTATGTTCTAAATGTTCCATTTGCTTTCAGACTTATGTTGTATTTAAGTGTTTCATGTTGCAAGTGTTTTGTGTTTTAGAGGTATATTCAAAGAGTCATGAGGGCACGAGCGCGGGCGCTGGGGAAGGGGCACGGTAAGCCAAGGGCTGGCGGATGGGGCTTGTTTACTTCCTGAATATAAGGCACGATTTGACTTAGTGCGGTCATAAAAAATATATCTTGACCTATAATTTCTCTTGTAATATATACTTTATAGGAATACAAGTTCATTCATTAGAAAGTATTTCTAAATACAAATCTAATGTAACTAGTTTTATTATACAAACTTTTGATATAATTAGACTAATTATTAGTTAAAGATAACAAAGTTTGAATTTTGAAATTCGTGCATGCCTTATATGGAGGGAGTAAAGGTGAAAATTTTCGCTCCCTCGAATAAAATTCCAAGAATAAGTAGATCTTATAACAAAATTTATTCAAGCCAAAAGCTTGCCACACCTAACCTTCAGCAAACTATGGCTGCCACAGAAAGTGTGGCGAGCAAAATTGAAGCCACACTTGTGGCAAGGTTTGGAACGAAAATGAGTCTATGACATGTGGGGCAGGGTGCTAAAAAAGTTTGGCTTGCCATAGCTGTGGCAGTGAAGCAAACAGCTACTGAAGAAACTATGGCATGACTGACATTTGGCATGGCAAGCTTTGGTCTCCAAGCAAACACGCCCCCATGAAATTGTACAGAAGCAGTAGTAAACAAAGGCATCAGAAAAGTGGCTTCAATCTCAGAGGAGAGGAAATTATTCACTAGATCTATCGTCTATGATGTTTGCTTGCCTACCTTAATCACCAAACTAGGCAACATATTTCTTTAATATTATCTACTGTAGCTATTTAATAATGGCACACTATATACACAAACTCTATGCGAAAAAATCCTTACAAGTAAATCATGCCATGTTGGTACACACTACTGCATAATCGATTTGTATCAACAGGTCCTTTTTTTGTAGGGGCGGCTCCATCAGCAGCCGCCCCTACAGTGGTCGTGCTTGGGACCCGTTGGACGAGCCGCCCCTACAAATGGGTCGATTTGTAGGGGCGGCTCATTCATTAGCCACCCCTACTGTTCGATTTGTAGGGGCGGTTCAATGACCAGCCGCCCATACAAAGCCCCAGTACAAAGGCTCGACGCCCCCCTTCTTCCTCCTCGGACCAGTTACTATAGCCCGAGAGAGGAAGGAAGGGGGCCCTTGGGCACCTCCCAAAAAGTGCTCTTTCAAGGGGGAGGTTTTGATCTCATTTTCTTTGGTGGAGAGCTAGTAGAAGGTAAGAAAATGATATTCTAAACATTTTTTGGATGTTTTAATGGTTGGTTAGTGAGTAATTAGGGTTTTGCTTTTCTCTCTCTTCTATGGTGCTTGAGCCATTTATGAAGCAAATTAGACCAAAGTTTTGAAGGTTCTAGGATAAATTAGTTAGTGGAATAAGATTAAATCCTTATTTAGTGGGTCTTGCTTAATTTTAGTGGTTTATTAGTTAGTTTAATGGATGTGTCATGTAGATCTAAATCTAGAGCTAGGGTTTGGTTTATTATTATTATTATTAATTAAATTTTTGCATGAAGGATAGTGTGTAAAATATTAATTGTTGCTAATTATTGTCTTTGAAATTGTTTGTTATTGTAACCAAGATATTAAATTGGAGAATTAAATATATATATATATATATTTAATTAGGTCATTAATTGTTCTCTAGAATGGTTTTTCATGAAACTGCTAGTTATATATCTGTGAATAATTAGTCCTTTATTTTTTTCTTTGATAGCTGTCATATAAGATGGAGTACAGGCAGTCTTGGATGTATGGTGCTTTAAGGTACAAGCCAGGTTTCCGTGAGGAAGTGGATAAATTTCTTGAAGCCATAGAGAACCATGCAAAGACGTTGAAAGAGAATAAAGATTCAATTATTTGTCCGTGTAGAGATTGCAAGAATCATAAAGCATTCAAAGATGTGACGATCATCATATCACACTTGATTATGCGGAGATTTGTTAAGGGCTACACAGTGTGGATTCATTATGGTGAAACGGTTGTTGACGACGTTGATCCAGAAGAAGATGACGTTGAAACCCTAGGTTACCTAGACCAATATGTAAGCAGAGCTTGGTGCACAAATGGCTAATGATTACCTTGAGTAAGGTGGCGATGTTGGTGGTTGGGATGGTAACACCGAAGGTGGTGCCAATAATGATAGCGGAGCACGTGTCGGTGATGAAGAAGAAGATGATGATTTGGAGGACATGCTTCGGTCCATTGGACCAGAGATTTTACTAAAGAGCCCGAAAGGTCTAGAAAATTTGGAAATGGTAAAAAAAGCATCGAAAGAGACTATGTATGGTGTTGAAAAGGGTTGTCCGAAATACTAGACAGTGCTACAATTTGTGCTTGAGCTATTCATCCTGAAGGCTAAGTACGGCTGGTCAGACTATAGGTTCAATGATCTATTGCGTCTCTTGTCATGGTTGCTGCCACAGTCAAATTCAGTTCCCGCCAACACATACTAAGCAAAAAAGGTTATAAATCCATTGATAATGGGGGTTGAAAAAAATCCATGCATGCTCCAACCACTGTATTCTTTTTTCGTGGCGATATGTTCAAGTCACTAGATAAATGTTCTATGTGTGGGGCCAGTAGGTATAAGAACAATGACCTTTACGATGGGGAAGAAGCCTCCACGGGGAAGAAGAGGAAGAAGGGTGGGAAAAATGTGGTACAAGATACTCAACCCCCAGAGGACACTCCATTATGCAACGATGCAAAGCAGAGAAGAATTCCAGCCTTGGTTATGTGGTACCTGCCAGTGGTCGACCGCTTGATTCTCCAGCCACAGCATACATGACGCAACGACCGTTTAGACTATAGGGGAATGTTAGATCATCGACTTCAACCTTCGACTTCTTCCCTCGTCTCACCATCTGTGGTGTGACTGCAGGAGGATGCTGAGTATATCACAACTAGGATAGAGTTAGTTGGGATTACGACCACGTATACCAGCTTGACCACCAAGTCATGTAAACTCTATATTACCACCAAGAGGTTCAATGTAAATAACTAGGTAGGTAGGCGCGCTCCGCCGCGCCTGTATACTATACATAGTCACGGTGATAATCCATTTGTTCCATGCAATTTGGTGTTGAGTATAAGAGCTTCAGCGGCACATAGACCTTGGCATAGTTTATTTCACTATTGCCTTGTGCGTACAACTTTTAAGATTGTGAGGAAAACTGCAAGAGGAAAATACAGCTATGCTAATCTATTCCACAAGGAGTATCAGGCATACTAACTGGGAAATACAGATGCATGATATAACTAATATATACATAGCAGTTAATGCATTATATAACTAACATATAGTGCGTACTAATTGAGTCAAACCAATGCAAGAAATGGATGGCCTGAAGTCATCTGTGAAAAAGCAAGAAATGGATGGTCTCAAATCATCTGTGAAGCTTATGAGGAGTGATCGGTAGCATTATTTGATCCTGTGGGAACCTTGCAAGCTATGCCGACTTAGCCATAGCAATGCTAGGCGCTATGTGCAGCGTGTTATACCTGGATGAATAAATCAGAAAATGTCATTTGTTTGATGACAAAGGAGTAGTAATATTAATTCAAGAAAAAAAAAACTTAATATAGCTTGGCAGGCCAAACCACGTGGCTCACAGGGGCTGGACCCACCGTACATGAACAGAAAATACGATTGCTATAAGATCTCTTGAGTTGAGTCTGTCATTTGGAGGCATATAATGTAAATGAAATCTTCTGTATAGTAGAGCCCCCATATTGGAATCTAGACTACACCAACAATGGGTCAATGGGTGATAAGTTTACTTCAGTAATTAGGCAAGACCAGTGAGTTCTCATTGGTGCACTGGATGGCACAAATATGATGCATGTTCCTACACTTATTTGATTTGAAGGAACAAATATATATATGTTGAGTGAATGGACCATAACAAAACTAAACAGGAACTGCATTTTCCTATCAACTTCCCCACTTCCTCCAATTTGGATGCAACTTATCTTATACACATCGTAAACAGGTAACGATTTTTGCAAACCGTGAAAAGAACATCGTCATTGCCATCAAATCCAAAAGGATATATAAGAGGGTGCTATAGCAAAGATTAGGAAACTTTAGGATGCATTTGTGTCTTGAGGTGTACATGTAGCTAGTACGGATATCTATTTTTCAAACAAAGGAAAAGACTGATAGTAAACGGAAAATGGTCCTATAAGAACTTATTATGTAAAAATATAGAATCAGTTTCCTAAGAAAAGGTACCCCTACACTGCGGAAGGCTAACACCATAATCTCAGCATATCATGATAAGGATACTAAATTAAATAGAAGGAATGAGCTTTGCAGTGAATAGAAAAACATGTATTTATACATGCGATTAGAAGCAGAGGTCACACTAAAACACTCCATGCTACTGTATGTCCCACAGCAAACATAAGAAAAGAACAAAGTCAGCAATGTTGGTTGTTTGATAAAAAAAAGTACAGGTCTACAACATAGGTATTGTCTATTGCTAAATAGGTTGTCGTAAGTAACATAAGCATTCATTAATTAGGGGCAAATGCCCAGCGACTAAAATGCATTATGTAGACAAAGGCCCAAAATGAGAATAGAGATTTATACAGGCAGAACTGACCTTCAAATTTGGAGGGAATAGGCAGCACAACAAAAACAGTTTGGTTCATGGAAACAAAGTAAAATAAAATGAGGTTTGCAGCTCCAAATCTAGAAGTAGGCAAACTGTAACAAACCAAATGCTCTCTGCATTAAGGGAATGAAGTGCAACTTCTGAATGTACTGGTACAAAATTACTGGTGAATCTATAAACTATTGGCATCTAATCTAACCATAAAAAAAATAATACAAACAGAAATGACAGGATGAGTACCTGAAATTCTAAAAACACTATTAATCTCACATTCTCATTACTGAAAGAAGAAAACTGGAGACCATACCCAGCATGAGGTTCCATTGTGAATCAAGATCTTGCAAATCTCCATTGGCATATAACTGTAAAAATAAAGTGATTTTTAGCATAAATCAACAATAGGGAAATGCTATAAGCTGCATTTGTGTACATATAAAGATGGCACGTACATACATTGACACATAAATAAGTACGGAACCATAGTATGAGATAATCCCAGTCAAATTGGTATGCAGCAAACTAACTATCATAGATCAATGTTTTCTGAAAAATAAAATAAATTGGTTTGGACACTGCCACCGCTGCTCCACCAACGGACCTGGCTGCCTGGAAGAGAGGACATCGAATCAGGGAAAAAAATGAAATCATCATGTAGCATATTTACATAGTTGCTCAGGTTTTTTCCTGACCATATCGGGCTTGCATCTGAACTTACAACTGCATAAACAACAACTGGCTATATGTGCAGGATGTTCAGCCTGGAGCACTTCTCGGACTTGGAAATCACACAAACGCAGGTAGGTAAGACCTACCCAAACAGCAAGCAAATGAAGATCGGAAAACAGATCGAGATGAAAGAGGAGGGGGCGTGAACCTCAGCGTTAGGACGGCGGCGATGTACACTTGGGAGCCCATGCTTGCTGGCGGAGATGAGGATGAGGACGGCCTCTTATCGTCGCTCCTGCCTCGTGGATGCCGACGGCCCAAGCGCCGTCGCTGTCGCCGCCTCTCCGTCTGGTGCGGCGCGCAACCCTAGGCAAGGCTGGTCGCCGCTCTTGCCGGTGGAGAGGAAGAAGCGATGAATGAAGCGGTCAATGCCCGCAGGCTCCATCAAGCAAGGACGCCGTATCAGTGTCCGCCGCTGCCTCTCCGTCCTGGTGCGGCGCGCAACCCTAGGCAAGGCTGGCCGCCGCCGCCGCCGCCGCTGGTGGAGAGGAAGAGGCGATGAATGAAGCGGTCCATGCGCGCAGGATCCGTCAAGCAAGGACGCCGCATCGGCATCCGCCGCTGCTGGGGGAGAGGAAGCGTCGCATCTACGGGAGAGGGAGAGGAAGAGGAAGAAACATGGACGGAGGCGGCGAGGCACGCTGCTGGCTGAGGTTTTTTTTAATACTACTTTGACGGAGAGAGCGAGGGCGAAAGCGGTGAAGGAAGAGAGGCTCAATTAATCCGGAGAGGCGAAACCGATGCCTACACACGCACGAGCCCACGCGGCTGCGGGCGATTGGTGAACAGTAACCAAACAGTACTCAAATCGCTCTCGTCGCGCGGATGCTAGGAGCTCTATGGAGTTGTATATCCAATTTCATCCAATTCTACTCTGTTATGCTACAGTACAGCACACCAGCAAACCCATCTGAATGCATTGTGCATCTATACATCATGCCAAATCAGCTAAGGGACTATTTTCAGCCAAATGTTTAACTTGAGGGATCGAATTGATCCTTAAGGATAAATGAATCTGACTATGTGAGCCCAATGGGCTAACAAAAAATGTTGCCAAACCTAAATTAAACTACAGTACGAAAGGGTAAAGTTGTAATATGCTACAATGACTCACCTCAGCTATTTGCTTTATTTAATCTTTCTGTTGGATCAACAACACTTTTGACATATGCTGCCAAGTCCACCTCGGTTCCTGCATACCTCTTGATGAATGGATGTGACAGAAGCTGCAAATAGTATTCAATGTAATCAAAGTAATAATAATGGAATAAAACATAATCTACTTGAGTTCACAGACATGCTGAAGTTATTGGGAAAATCACACTTCAACATTCTATGATCAAATCAAACTGACAAATAACCACTTCTCTGCATAAAAACACTATGAGGCCATGAGAATTATGACAAATGTATATATTGAAACCTTACCTACAGTACTCAAATTATATGAAAATCATCTTATACTAAGTATCTTTACCTGCTCACACATGGGCCTTGCATCAGCATCTTTCTGCAAGCAATCATTGATGAAGGAGCAGAATTCTGATGAATAAGCATCTACTGGTGGTGTTGGTGATGGATCATCAAGTATCTGAATTACAAGATATCAAGTTAAGAAAGAAGATAGGGAAGTGCAAATAACTATACAAAGATAATTACTAAAATGGTCACAGCGTCATATGACAAATTGCAATATGATAAGCATGCGTTGTTATAGCTAAGAGCAGGCAGCAGAGGGTAGGGGCGGCTACAACTAAGGTCAGTTGCGGTTGTTGCATTGTGTTGGACGTGCTTTTTTTATGCTGCTACAGAAAAGCAATTAAGAAAAAATAACAGAGAAAATTAAGTCAAATTAAGTTGTGTAATTTCAAATAACCTGCTATAACTAAAAAGGAATCTGATCACATCAACCAGCAATTTGAACCAGAAACATGATACCAATTGGTATTAGAAGTGAACATTAAAAAAAACCAGCCTATGTGGGTAAGACAGCCCCCGGGCATTTTGCTAAGAAGACCTTCTCACGCAGGTCAAGAAAACCCCTAAATCTGCACCACCCAAACACAATGTTGCCCATACGAGAATGACCACAACCTTGGGCCAGACCCCTTAGATCTGTGCTTTGGCGTGGGATAGACAAGGAGGTTTTTTTTAACTTCAGCCTAAAATTCGCTCCCACAGGAATCTAACCCAGGACCGAATGAGTGCTACTAGCCACCTAACCAACTCACACCTGTTAGCAGTGAACATTTACTACACTCTCAGATGATTTATACATTGCATATTCAAAGGGAAAGTGGAGAACCCATCCATGCATTCAACTAGCAAAATCTAAGTCAAAAGACAAGTATATCATAAAAAACTAGCATAACCTAGAGGACATGTACAAGTGGGTCATTTATCCCAGAGTACTCAGAGTACTAGCATTTGAAGTCAGTCCATGGAAAGGACAACATTTCATCCAAACATCAATCAATAATTACAGGTCTATAGTAAGAAACAAACAAGTAACCACCCAATAACCAACTCACCTGCAACATGAGATTTGCAAGGCCGTCATTTACGTCATATGGGAATTTTCCAGTAGCACATTCCAATATTGTTAGTCCAAGACTCCAAATATCAGCAACATAAGAATAGTTCTCATTACGAATTCTCTCAGGTGACATATATGTGACCGTGCCTACAAAGGTAGCACACTGGAACATATTTATTTAGCAGGAAAATATATTGCTAAGTCAGTCTATATTATTTCATTTTCACTAGTATTCAGAAAAGAAATATCACAGAAGAACATTGCGATGACTGTCGCCAAGAAGTAGCATACCATAGCCATTGTATTGTCCAAACCAGTACTCACACCAAAATCTGTAATTTTCGCCTCGCCCTTAAGATTTACCAGCAAATTTGCTGGCTTTATATCTCTATGCACTAGATGCCTTACTTCATGCAAGTATCGCAGACCCTTTTGAATTATACACAGAAGAATGTATCAAGTTAAATTTACAGAAAGTCATATCTTGGCTTTTACTAATGTCTAATGCTAACATAGAAACTACAGATATGGATTAAAAAGAAATGGAAGATCCATACAAGCAACACTTTCTGTAGCATATGTGAAAGAACTGGTTCTGGTATAGACTTCTTGACCCTTATAACATCTGCCAAGGAACCACCATCCATGTATTCAAGAGCAATGCTTATTTGTCCAGAATCAGGCATGTAAAATGCACCCTGGAATTCAACTAAACCAGGATAACAACACGCTTCACATAATGTTCTCATCTCATTGAGAATTTGTTGCCTCTTCTCCTGCAAAGGTATCAAGAAACATGAGTACATAAAAACTGTGAAAAAAAACTCTCAATGGCTTAAGTTTACCAACTGCAACTGTAGAATGAATATGAATTAGATAGGTAGTGACAACATAAAGTACCTGGATTACTCTATGTAATAATAAACATGGTTCACTGCCACAGTATTCAAATTGAATTTAGAACAAACGAGAGCATGTTTATCCTTTGACGCATCTGCTAATTGCTCTCATTCTGCAATAAAACCAAGCCAACACTGCTCTCACTGCAACTATACTACTGCACTCCATTAAACAAGTGTTGTGGAAAGCACTATAAACAAACATTAAGCCGGCTGCTTAAATGGATGCAGCAACCATCCCATCATGTATACATGACTTATATACCTTCTGGAGATCACAAATGCTAAATCGTATTAACAATCTGATTCAAAAGGGCAGGATAATCATGTTTTTCTTTTTGTATGAGCATAATCACATGTAATTAGCAATACTCTGATCCCAAGTTACAGCTGATTGGCCCATCCGTGTAAATAGCCCATCACATTCATGCACTAGTATACTTAAGAGATTTCTGCACAAGATTAACTCAAAGAAAAATGTTTCAGCAAAGAACAAAGACTCGTACGTGTGACAAAATGACACTTCTAAATTCTAATGCACAAGATTGGCTTCAAGATGAATCTGCATGTTCATAAAATGAGCTAAACTAGTTAGAAACTTGTACCTAGCTTGATAGTACAGTAGGATAAATTATTTAATTTTAACAATGGTATGCAATCGAATATGACAAAGAATATCATCAAATATGTACATATATAAGCACGAAACGCCAAACAATTGCATAATTCCAATCAGTCTTCCATTCTCCAATTAATCGTGTAGCACATAGCAGTACCCTTTCTGTCCAACAACTGTACAAGTACAAGTCTTGGCAGGATGTTTTCAGCTCCAATTTGTTTTTCTCCAGCTTTTGAACAGCAAGAATGTTACCGGTATTTACAAGGCATCTGAATAATCACAATTAATCGGTCCATGGAGGTTGACCAGGGGCACCGAGGCAACTAGCTCGACCAGAAACCTAGTCGTCCAACTATTCGTCGCTTAATCACGATTGGTCGTACGACTAGGATAGGGACGACCAGGTTGGTTGCTCTGCTTTTCGTGGGCCTGCTTAACTGGGCTTACATGTGGGCTAATGGGCTGCCAATTTGGACTGTTAGGGTTAGCATAAGAGTTCACCAAAATGCACAGCAGGGAGGCACGCTGGAATCCTCCCCCACGCTGCTGCAATTCCTCTTCTGCCTATGCGCGGTTCCTCTTCGTGATGAGCTACTCCTCAAACGGTATGTGCCCTTTCCCTCCATCTTCTTCCGTCCTTCATCTTCTCCCCTTGTGCAGTGATCATGCTTGCTTTATTGTGTATACTATATAGTATATAGAGGTATATAGTATGTATATGTCCTGAAATATATAGGACAACTAGGACTGATTAATCGGTCTGGTCAATGACTAATCATGATTAGTCGCCTGGTCGGTCCCATTGCGACCAGGTTCGACTATACGATTTGTAAACATTGGTTTAATCGCATTGCATGGTACACAAAGAAAAAGAAATACGACCTACAATGCGAAAAGTATGATCCATGACGCAAACTAAACAAGGAACGACGAATATAGGGCTCATTTTAAAATCAGTTTTTCCCTTTAAATAAATATTATACAGTTGGGGGAAATTTAGACATTGGTTAGAAAAGATAGGATTTAGTGTTTTAAACTAGATATCTTGAATTATGCAGTTGGGGGCAAAACGAATATAGCTATTGCAATCAACTAGAGGTGCATAATAAGTCCTTCACACAAGCTCCCCAAGAATGTAGGTCTTCATTGCAAAGAAATACTGTGAATGGTGGTTAAGCAATTGTGGGAAAAGAGTGCACAAAAACATGGTTTCTATTTGCATCTTTGACCATAAGGAATAAGATATGAACCTTCTCGAATATGTTTATCTTCTTCAAGGCCAAGATTCGATGAACTGGAATAAATATAGCTCTCTCCACTACACTACTTGCACCATTACCGATGGGACCAAATATGTGCATCTCATGAGAGGCACAACACGGTAACCCTTCTCATCAGAATCTGACTCGTCCGGCCCAGCACTTCGTTTATGAAAGCCATGCTCATTGATGTTATACTCACCCAAGGATCTACTAAGTAAATTAACAGTCCCACCATCAGAAATCTACAAACAGAAAAACAATATGTATAATGCATTAAATAATGTTCAGTATATGAGATTAAAAGTTTAAGCACTGTGCATGATATAACACCAGTCTGAATAAAAAATGGTTATCACAAATTATCCCAACCATCCACAATTGATCCTCCACATCCTTTCCTACTTTTGTATTCAGTTGCATCAAAGGTGTAGCAGTGATGAACTGGAGAAGGTTTTTCCTTCTTCTTTTTTTTGAAGAAATCCATTTTACAACCAAAACAATCCACTTCATCCACTTAACCCACTAAGCAAAAGTTAGGTTGGATTTATTCTCTCAAACTATTTAGATTGGTCCAATCTACACCCCCACTCCACCCCCAAAAAACAAGATTTGTCTTTTTTCTCACCACACAAGATGAGTTTTAAGTTCAGATCTTTGTCAGGTGACTGAGGATATGATGTCCTATGTTAGAAAAATACATTGAGAATTTTATATGATTACTTCCATGCAAATTTGTATCTCAAGGGTTAAATAAGTATGATGCTCCTAGCCTACAAAAATAACCATGAAAAGTTCATGTATTTTTCTAACATAGGACGACATCATATCCTTTCATAACCCACAAAATTTTAACTAAAAAACTCAACTTGTACATGTGGAAACAAAAAGACAAATCTCAATGGGGGTAGAATGGACCAATTTAAATAGTTTGAGGTAGTAAATTAAACCTAAATTTTATTCATAGGTTCAAGTGGACAAAGTGGATTGTTTGGAAAAGCAAAAAGGACTTCTTTTCCTTTTTCTTTTTCTTGCATAACTTGGGAAGGAGCCGTGACTTGGGGCTCATGGTGGGTTTTAACTCTAGCCTACCCTAATTTGTTTGGGATTGAAAGGCTATGTTGTTGTTGTTGTTGTTGTGCATAACTTGGGAAGGCTGGCAACATCCTTATTTAGCATAGTTCATGCATTACTGGGAGCGGTGGCGGAGCTCATGAATTTGCATGCCTAGGGCCAATATTTAAGCACCTAAAGCACCAGCGTGGTCACATCTATGTAGTACGGATACGTGGATGCTATTTTTCCGAGAATCCAAACACCCAATATGCAGGAATATTTTATTATTTTGTTTGAAAAACAATAACAATGTTCATATAATAGCAAGAACAACAAATCATCTTGTGATTACGTCGTTTTGCATTTTTGTTGTTGCATTTTGGTTGCAAACAAACAACAACAACAATTCAATTGTTAGATAGACAAGATAACAGGATCCTCAAATCCCTGACTCAAAAAAAGAAGTGTTTGGTCAGGAAATATAACTATGAATAAGCAAGGACTCTGCATAAAAAAGTGCCAAAGGAGATATAACCTTTTTTAGAGACTGTGATTATGGAAAGAGTGGCAACGGATGTTTTTTTTTCAAAAAGGAACTGCCATAGGAAACTGAAGTGGCTTAAATAACAAATTGACCTGCAATGCTAGTCTCCATGCAGTTGAGTGAATCGTCATGTTTCTCATGCAGTGAGGATTTGCCTATTGCCGGCGGCGGTGCCAAGCGTGCTGCACTCCCGCACAGGGGCACATGAGGAGACAACAGTGTGCCACCAATGCCGGCCGCCCAGCCAGTTGGTCACACAACAGTGTGCCACCAATGCCTTGGCGGGATTGTGGAGGCCCACGCGCAGGCGCTAGCAAACTAAACGGTTGCTTCTGGACCTTAACCATCTTCACCATAGTCAAGATGTCATATGAGACTACCAAATCGAACTATAACACTACAACACCCCTTAACCTAATCTCTCAAAATAATTTGCTAAACATAGCAATGTCTAGCGGTTGACAAACTTGGAAATTTTCTAAGTTTTTGAGCTAAACTTGATTTCAATTTACAATTTCTAGGCTAATAGAAATATTAGTTAGTAATATCATTTTTTCAACAGTAAGTATTTCATTGAAATCTATAAAGTTTGTACTTCAAACTTTATTTAAGTATCACACACATGTTCTATAGTATTTTTGCTTAATAAAAATTGGTTTTTAACCCTACTTAATATACATGAGCTATTGAATCAACTTTCATTTAACATTTTTATTGATTATTTTAAGTTATAAGAAATTTATCTTCACATTCTATCACATGCATTAACACATAAACATAATGTTTATGACATGTTTTAGTAAATGATTTAAGGTGTAACGCCGAGGGTGTTACAACTCTCCCTTACGTGAGTGCCTAGTGTAGGAAAAAGGGTAAGAGTGAGCTTTTAACATAAATTATTACCTCGGCACACTGGGGAGAAGATGGGGATAATGCTCCAGAATATAAATCTTCTGTTCCCAAGTTATTTTATCCGCCGAATGATTTTGCCACTTTGTTTCTAGTAACTCTCTCTTTTTCATCCAAGATTTTGACACGATGCTCAATATAAGAAAGATCAGGTTGGAGATGGAGTCCTTCAATTTCCACCACTTCCTTAGGAACTCGTAAACACTTCTTTAATTGGGAAACATAAAAGACATTATGTACTGCTGACAAAATATCTGAAAGTTGGAGACGATAAGCAACCGCACCACATGGATCCAAAATCTTATAAGGTCCGACATAACGAGGAGCTAACTTTCCACGGACTCTGAACCGATGCACACCTCTCATCGGGGATACCTTTAGGTACACATGGTCACCAACTTCAAACTGCAAGCGTCTTCTTCGCTTGTCTGCATAAGTTTTATGATGATTCTGAGCTGCCTTCAAATGACTCTGAATAACACTAACTTTCTGTCGACACAGAATTTTTGTCCTGTGCCAAGGACACATGCAGCAAGTCGGAAGGGTCTGCTCGATGGAGCTGTAGATCCGCCTAACTTCAGTGCAGGGGTGGTCGATCCTGCGCACTCCTCCCGAGACGTGCCAGTCAATTTGACCTTGTAATTAACAAGGAGAGAAAGTTCATCAGTAATTAAGGGCGAAACCTGTCAGTGTTGCCAGACAGTCCCGAATGTGAGGCTATGAGAGACGATATGAAAGGAGATCGACTAAATAGTCGATTCCAGCATATTTATGAGAATAAATCGATTAAAGCTCATTGGGTTGTATAAGAAGAATCGGTTATCATTTAGGATAAATATCATTATTTCAACAAATATTAATCAATGGCAATAAGATGTCAACAATGATCGGTTTGTGCTGAGCCAATGATTACAAGTAACCGAACCCCTTTTTATATAAAGAAACAATTCGACACCATTTAACCGTTTAATAAAGATAAATCTAATGAACATGTTAGATTTCATCTATCGATAGACACCAGTGGGGCATGAGGCAGAATTATACAGGCCGTAGAAATAATGATTGACTCGACGACCCTAACTCATTACTAATATCAGTGGGGCATGAGGTAGAATCATGCAGGCCGTAATACAATAATAAGATCATGGGGCTAACATATCTTTCAACCTATCTTTACTTCAACGGTCTCATGATACGAACTGTTCGTGAAAGCACTCGATATTGGCTAAAATAGCCAATTCAGGCATAGCGCGCAACTAAAGTCATGCCTTATCAGGAATAGATCTATCAAATAATGATCCCCACTCCACGGTGCTAACAGTGGGGTGTGAGGCAGAATCACACAGACTATGATAACGGGCCATGGAACGGTTCTCGCTAGCCAATAGATCTACTTAAGATCAAACACGTCTTAACCGCACGCTATGCACAATCAAGATTGATACAAAATAGCCGATAAAGCATAACTCATCGTTTAAAGTGCAGATTAGGTCAATTTAGATTAACAAACGATGGGTTAAAAAAATATAAGGCCGATCTGGATCAATCTCAATTGGGCGAAGTGATATTGGTGTAATTAGATAAATAATGAAAGCAATAAGCAATATCAGTAACTTAATGAATCTACCAAAGATTGTCATCCTAAGGTAGAGCCAATAACTTGACCTTGATCTAGTTCATGCAGTGGGGGTCGATCGGATCGATGTAGCCATACTTGAACTAGGCAAGAGTCGATAACTAACTTATACTAGAGTCGCAGTGGAGGTCGACCGGATTGATATAGCCATACTTGCTGAAGAACTCACCGAGATCTTATGTACTCCTACTCCTAAGGGTGGCCGGAGCCGAAAAAGTAAATGACTTGTATATTGGATTGATTGTTGTCCTTTACAATAGCCGGGGTCTGATATTTATACCCGGAGTCTAAACATGAATCCTACTTGAGCACGATTCATTACAATCTTTGGCATAAACGAAAACATTCCTAATTTAAGATAACTTGGACTCTAATCTTTCCCTTTTTGTAGAGTCCGATATGTAGTTTCCTGGCGTCAACCGTAGTTCACCATCGCTATCCGCTGACGTCATCCCAAGCGATCCGATTCCAGAGTCGTATCTGAATCGGCTGACATCGATCCTCATTCAATCGATTCCTTGATTGGCACAATCTTGGAAGCCTACGAGTTCCCGCGTTCTTCTCCCAAATTTTGATGTAAACACATGTCCCCCAATTTTGTGATAAAATGGTTTTATTCCAAAATTCCAGCTTATTGGTTTATCACGCCGTAACCGCTCTATCCCGAGATATACGCATAACTCCTGACTTCCCGACCCAGGTCTTATACAACATCTCAATAGTATCTCTTTTGACACACTCACCCTTTTTGCTTTCTCCTCCTTTCTTAAGCCAACTCCAACAGCCGACGCCGTCATCACCAAGGCCTCAAACCCTAGCAAATCCGCTGTTCCATCGAACCATCATTCAAGCTATCTTCGTTAGATCTGAACCTGCTCTGGCTGTGATGGCGACCAACGACCATGTTCCTAAGGTATGTTTCCAAGTTTCCACTCTCCAAGTGTCGGCCGTTACCCTGTATTTCTTCTCTTCTTGAATTTATTTTATCTGATTTCTAGGAAATGAGGAACGAGATCTTGATTCCATCAGCTGTCGTTTCTAATGTTTATTTTTTCAGGCCTATGGGTGATCCTGATCCATCCGATTTTATCCGCCAAGAAATCAACCAGATCCCCTTTAAACAGTCTATAGTGGATTCATCTTTCTGGAACAAAACTCCCTTCAGAAACTGGCCTAAAGCGCCTAAGGGATGGAGAGATTGGTTTCATAGGGTATCCACGAAAAAGGGCGGAGACTGGGAGCTTTATGATCTGAACCAGTGCCTGACACTTTCGTTGTCCGAAATGGAGAGGAATGATTCACTCTTGATCTCTTCTTCTTATTTCTGGTCTAATGCTCTGAATGCTTTTATTTTTGGTCATGGCCCAATGACCATCACTCTAGCCGATGTATATATGTTGACCGGCCTTAGAATTACCGGATCAGTGCAACCCTATGAGTACTTGAGTGTCGGCTCCAAAAGATTGGCCAAGATAGCAGACTACACCGGATGGGCAAGTTACATTCTGAATCACGTCGAAGACGAATCATCTGTCAACGAACGAGAATATGTGGCTTTTTTGAATATGTGGTTGGAGAGATTCATCTTTTGTGGGTCGTCTTGTGGCCCGACTTACAATCACAAACTCATGGCGGAGCACCTAGCATTAGGCAAGGATATCCCTCTTGGAAAATATCTGCTAGGAGCTGCTTATCATCTGATGTACCAGGTGGCTGCCCAATTACTGAAGAATGAATCAATACAAACTATCAGCGGCCCTTGGTGGCTGATACAATTGTGGCTCAATTTGTACATGCACAAGATTGTAAGGCCTGATCTCAGAGACCTGAGCTTTCCTTCCTCTAATTTTGATGAGGAATATAGAGGCGAAGAAGGAAGAACTCCACAGTGTATGAGTTCTGGTGAGGCTGTATCAGCCATAATAATTGACTTCGATGTTGGCCACCTCTTCAAAAAGTTTTACATAGGGTTTGATGCAGCCGTCCTGACTTGCCTACCTTATAATGAGGATGATGAACTGACTTTTCCATTCAAATTCTGATTTGAATCCAGCTGTTCGGACAAGACAGCGGCTGCAATCTTCAATTCCTTTATTAAGCCCTGTGTTCTCCCAGCCGAATTTCATCACAGTTGTGGCAAAATGGTTAAAGGTTCCTCCATCCCAGGCAATCCTCCAACCTATGAGTTTTACAACCCTTATTTTATGGCCTGCTAGTTTGGCCTCGGTCAACTCCCCCCTCGCCCGTTCTTCAAGAACATCCTAAAACCGAAAGAAGATATTAGTGATGTGCTGGAAGCTTCCAGAGCCTTTCAATTGGGATCAGACCTTCCTTCCTTTTCCTTGCATGACTAGGTCAGAGCCAGTTTTTCTTCCAACCTCTTTGACTCCTGGTGGCAAGAATGGCGTTCCCATCTCTTCTGTGGGTCAGTCCACCCTCTGTGTATAGCTCTAGACGGGGAATTTGCTTCTGACAGTGAGGTAATCTTTCATTCCCTTTTCAGAGAGATTACTTGGTGAATTCTCTTGCTAACCATTCTAACCGATCTTTTTAGGACATTGAATTCGATCCTCCAAGCCTGGATAGGAGAGGGCATCCTATAGATTACCAACCGTCATGCCCAGTTTCAAGGATGGGATCAACCGCACCTTCTTTGAAGAAGTTGATGAGAACCCCTGCCACTCCCACGATTGTGACACGTCAATCCCCAAAGCGCAAGGCGGTTCCAGGGGTAACTCAGAAGGCTACTACTAGAAAAAGACTCTGTAGGACAAGGCCATCAGCTGCTCAGGTGAACGATTCATACTTTCCTTAAACTGATGTTCAACTTTCTGATCCCATTTTCTCATAGTTATCGAGCATTGCATCCCAATCTGCTTTGGGTGCGGGACTACTATCTCAGGCGCTTGATTCAACACCAACCAAACCTTTGTCGGCCGATCCTCAACAGAGCCGATTTCAGTGGAAGTAACCGATGCTTCCACAACAGTAGAAAATGTGAATCTTTCCTTGATGCTTGTCGAAGTATTTTCTTTAACTTTTTGATCTACTTAGTCTTTTACCCTTCACCTGATTTTTTACTTGTGCTAGATACTTCTCGAGGAAACACCTGACAGTCCGCTTAGCGACCCTACCAGCGTTGAAAATGGTCTTGTTGCCGTCCATACTCAGGCTGTTGATTTCCCAGCTCGGCAAACAACTGATGGTGAGGGAGTTACTTGCTCCATTCGTTTCTTTGCAACAAACATGAATTAAAAATCCTTCCTTGTTATTATAGACACCACTGCTAGAAGCTCGGGGCCGATTCAACCAGATGTCTTCGATGCATCATCAGCTGTTCCCCCTCTTCTGATAGAGGCTATTACAGAGAAGGTACTATATCTTCTTTGCCATCTGCTTTTTGATAAACCGATTCAAACCTCCTAATCGCATTTTCCCTTGTACACAGGCACTCAGTCTTCCAGCCTAGAGCTGCTCTCTCAATCTTGAGGAATATTTTGATGAGGATGAGATCAGATCGTCAGCTACTTCTAGCGAAGCCCTGCCGGAAGAGACTAGAAATTGGCTAAGACACATATTGCCAATGCTTGAGAAGAACGTATTCGATTTGGTCCAAGATACTGATTCAATGCAGAGAGTCTTCTTGGCTATAAAGGGCGGTCCATCTCTAGCCCTCTCTAGAGTCTTGTCATATTTGTCTGCTTTTGAGGATCAAGCCCTGAAGGTGAAAAAGATTCAGAGGAACCTGTCCAATCGCGAAGCTTTGATGGCCAAGGATAACTCTAACAGGCAAGAGGCTAAAGAGTTGATGCGGCTGATTGATGATCTGAAAAATTCTTCCCCCAGGACCGATCCAGAGCTTTCCCAGCTAGAAATCAGACGTGCTGAACTTGAGAAGGAACTAGAAAACGTGAAGGCTGCTATTGATCGTCGCAAGTCTACTATGGCCCAAATACCTGATGCCATCAAACAGAAGAAACAGGAACTGTTGGCCAAAGTGAAAGGAAGCAGAGCCATCCATAGTAGTCTTGAGAACACTCCTGGAACAGCCGAAGAATACAAGCAAAAGATTGCAGAAGCTGATGTTGTCTGGCTAGAAATATTGAAAATTGTCCAGGATGTTTTGAACTTGTAATCCATAGGTTAACACATGTATTTTGCGTAAAACTAACGATAACCATACTTTCTTGTTGTTTCGTTGTATCTCTTGTTTTGGCTAAAGAGCCAATTTAAAATAGCCGATCCTAGACCTCTGGTCTCACTCCAATTGAGTCTGAAAACACGGCTTTTATTAAGAGAACCCTTCGATTTTTTGCCTTCAGTCGCCCAACGCCGTATTCTCTTTGGCATTAGTGAGGCGACGATTCGCCTTCTATTAATTGCGGTTGTCTACTTCATTTCCCGAGGCGTTCACCTCTTTCGCTTCGTGGCTTCAAATACCAGCCGATGGTTTTGGCCTCGAACACATCTCCACTAGCAACTGTTCCTTTGTACTCCTCCGCCTTCCAAAACCCTGTAGCGGTTCCCTTCCCTTCTCTTAGATCCAATCAAATCCATGGCCAGCGAGGATAACCGCGACAAGCGAGCGGCGGAGGAGATCCCAGAGGAGAACATGCCAGTGAGCCAGGGTCTCCGACGCAAGAGGTGAGATTATTGACTTCTATTCATGGTGACGATCTGTAAATCCCCTATTCATGGTGATGAACTTTTCTACTTTGTTTCTAGGTTCGTCGAGAACGACAGCCTTCGTCCTCTTCCTAGGGCCGGTGAGCCCTCTGATGGTGTATCTTCTACTCCGGCTTTGTCGTCAGACTCCTCCGACTCGTACAATGGCGACGACACCCGGCACTTCATTCGGGAGTGGAGAGCGGCTCAAAACCACTACTCCGAGGTGACTCGAGAGAATGGCCATCTCGAGATCTGCCTTGGGGTTTCTTAGGCCGCTCTTCATGCGGCCGAGGAGGAAGCCAGCGCCGTTCGAGCGTGGCTGGCTGAATCCGACGCCACGGTGGAAGGTAAGATGACCTCCATGAAGGCTTTTTACTCCGACTTCTGTTATCTTCATCTTGATAGTCTTTTTGTTTCTGTGATTGTCAACCCTAACGGCGCAGTTGGAATCTCTCTAGCTAGCGGTGAACGCGGCCATAGACGTCGTCAATGCCCAAGGTTCCCTTATTGACGCTCGTCTTCAAGACATCCCGGTCCGTGTTAGGGAGATCGCCCTCCACGGCGTTTGTCATGGTGCGGCGGTGGCGCTGACCGCGGCACAAGTCCAGACTAGGTACGAGCTCCACGCCATGGAGACTGGTTTCCCAATGGGCGACGGCCCTAAGGAGCATGAGGACCTGCTCAAAGAATTTGTCATGGCAGCGGAGGCCATAGTAGACATCACATCCGCCCAGGATGTGGTGAACAAGATCTTTGGTTAGATTGTATCTAGGGTCATCTGATGAACAAAGACACCTATTCTTTCCGTGAATGTACTTCAGTACAATGCTCTTGTGTATGACTGTTTTTATCTTTTGTTTTTGCTCTATAGGCGATACATATCGTATCGGCTTTTATTGTCTTTGAAGATTTTCATTTTTTGGACTAGAGGCGATACCCTCCTAGTACCGGCTATTAGAGCCAAGAACGAATCGGCTATCAAATGTTGATCAAATGTTAGGATAACACCCCGCAGAACTTTTTCATATCAAAGGTCAAATGATCAATCAACCCAGGTCAAGCGTCCTATTAAGCGATATAAAACTTCTTTAAGAAATCCATTAACTCTGAATCGCATTTACACTTTGACTCAGCATTCACATACGTCGGCCTAAACCCATCTCCAAGACTCAATGCTTATTTTTCCTTTAATCCAATGGCCGATGTGAAGCTGTGATTTTTCTACTAAAACAAACTCTCAGAGCCGATCGCTTGCATCGGCTGTTGGCTTTCATTGCTAATTTTAATGAAGCCTCCTTCCCATGACTTGCCAAAAAAACATTCGAAGTCTCCTAGTTCCCAAAAGACTAGATCGGCTGTTGCGATGCTCACTGACTCATCAGCGTGAACCAGTTCGACGTCATCTCCATGCCATTGAATCAAACACTAATGCATGGTTGATGGTATGCAGCAATTCACATGAATCCAATCACGAGCGAGGAGCAAACTGTAAGACCCTTTCCCATCAATGACGAAGAATGTAGTGAGTAGAGTCTTGCTTCCAATTGTTAGTTCGATGTTTATTGCCCCCTGGGTCTTAGACGTATTGCCCCCGAAGTCTTTAAGCATCATGTCAGTCTCCATCAGATCTTCTGGTCCTTTGCCAAGTTTACGAAAAGTAGTATAAGGCATAAGATTGACAGAAGCACCTCCGTCTACCAACATCTTGTTCATCGACTTCCCATCGACAAGACCTTTCATATATAAAGATTTTAAGTGCCAATGTTTGACTGGTTTGTCAAATATTGCTTGCTGTACAACCATTAACTTGGCAACTATCTCCTCATACTCTGATTCATCGATATCCAAATAAACTTCCTGATCTGCCGGAGCTCTGAATTCCGATGGCAACAGAAAAGCCATTTGGATATTAGCCGATGGTTGCTTCCTATCGGCTATTTGCTTAGTACACCACACTTGAGTTTTACCGGATGCCTGAGCCTGTTCCATCTGTTTATTCCTTAGGCATTACACCCTTCTCTTCTGGCTTCTTGTTAAACCTCTTGGGCACCACTGGCCTTCCTGCCACATATATCTTCTTTCGGTGCCTTCCTCTTCATGATCAGCCCAGTCCTAATCAACGACTCTTTTTCTAAGTCGATCATGAACACTTTTATTTTTTAAGTGCCGATCTATGTTATTATGATGATATACATCTTGAGCATGGATAGACCGGTGGTTGGTTTGAGACTGCCTATACTCCCGATATTGATTGCTGCATTCTGAACAGTCATGTCTGGTAGGCAACTTCAAACCTTCATTCCAGCAATGTCTGAAGAAAGGACAATTCCAATGTAATTCGGCTTGTTCCCTTTCATACCTCTCTTGTTTCAGTTGATGCTGGTACGCTTGATCTTTTAACCAACGCTAATAATCCTTTTCTTTCTGCCGCTGCCATTTATTCAACAGAATCCAAGATGTGACCTGTGGCTTTGTCATCTCTGCTTTTGACGTCTTCCCCTGCTCATATCGGCTCTTTTGCTCGGCATGACGATTTCTAATCTCTCTGTACTCATCAGCCGATATTTGCATCTTGGGATCGACTATTCTAGCTTCTTTTCATTTGGTTGATGTTAGGATCTTAGTTTTTCCCTTGAACAGCCCAGCATCAACCATGTTTTGATCTCCTAGGAAAGGATTATCATCAACTTTCATTTTCCGAGGTGTATCAAATTTGAGCCTCCCCTGCTGAATGGCTCTCTGTATATGTTATCGGAAAATTCTGTATTCATTAGTGGAATGAAAAGTAGCATTATGAAACTTGCAGAACTTCTTATTCTTCAACTGATCAGGGGGCAAAATGACATGACCATCGGGCAACTTGATTTGCCCTTTCTCAAGCAAGAAATCAAAGAGCTTATCTGATTTAGTGACAACAAAGTCTTAGCTCTCTTCGACTCCTTTTCCTCAAGGATTTGGCACCATTACTGTCTTCTTGCCCCAATTCTATTCAGCTGTAGCAACCTCTTCTTCTTCATCTTCATAGCCGTCATCGACTGAGTATGGTCATAAGCTTCGACTACTGTGGTACTTTTCTAGAACCAGGTATCTCTGCGCATACTCTGGAATTGGCTATTGAGTGCTGCTACTTGTTGAGCCAATTGTCCCAAGTTGTCAAATTCTTGTCCCAGCAGCTTTTCTTTCCACATCGACAGCATTCCTTGAACAGCTAAAACAGGTAGTTGATCATCGGTCAAGTTTAAGGAGAAGCACAAGTTCCTGGTTTCTCATAACCTCTAAAGAAATTCAGTGCCTGATTCATTAGTCTTCTGTCTTATAGTTGTCAGATCGGTAATCTTCTTTTCTCCAGTCCCAGTGTAAAAATATGTATGAAACTTCTTCTCTAGGTCAGCCCAATTGGCAATGGAATTGACTGGCAATGATGAAAACCAAGTGAAAGCTGGTCCTGATAAGGACAGAGAGAAGAAACGAACTCGATGGGCATCCTCAACTGACGCTTTGCCTAATTGTGTAAGATACCGACTGAAATATTCTATCGTGCTCGTACTATCTTGGCCAGTGAATTTAGCGAATTCTAGGAGCCTGTAATTTGTGGGAAGAGCGGCCAAATCATACCATTCTGGATATGGGCATTTGTACGAAAAGGTCAGCCCTTTTGGCTTTAGACTGAACTGATTCTTCATCATCTCGGTCACCCTTAGCAATAATTCATCAGCTTGCGGATTTGGAGTCCTCTGCACCTACTGACCCATTTGTAGATTGAAACCATGCGTGCCTTGATATCCTTGATTTGGCATCATGTGGATGGTGTTATAATCTATGCCATAGTGATACCCTTGTGGAATCTCAATCTATTGGGCTCTTTACTGGCTTGCTACTTGAAGTCTCTGATTGTAGACATAAGGATCTATATCTCTACGGATCCTTTGAATTGATAGTGCTATTTTTTGAGCCGACAACGGTATGTGGCCTGATGTGCCAGAATTGATCACCTAGTTCTGACTTTGCCCCGTCGGCTGTTGCACATGCTGTACTAATGGTCCAGGGTTATACTGTGTCTGATTAGCAGTAGTTCCTTGAGTTTGTTCAGATGAACCCTGAACTGTCTAGACATAACCACTACCAACTGGTGCTGCTTCTTGATGATTGGTACCGACTTGATTGGTCCCTTAGGTCGACGGATCTAGAATGTTGTAATAAGCCGGTCCACCTTGACCAACTAGAAATCCATGAATCGTCTCTCTCATGGCATTGTGGAATATGTCCCCGAAAGATTCGTTATGGCTTGATATGGCATCACGAACAGATTTGTCTACAACTTCCTTAAAGAAACGTCTGTCTTTAGCTTCAGTTGTGTCTGTCTACCCGTGTAACAGAACTCTTGGTAGTGGAAATTTCTGAACAATTGTGTTGTCATGTGTTTTGGTGTAGGACAACAAACACTTGTTCTAAAACTTTTCTATAGCTTTGCTGATGATACCCTTATCCCCATCAGGTAGATCTTCATAATGCAGCATAAGGATGTCGTCGTTGTTGTGAACCGCCATGACGATTGTGGGGTCCCACCAGGCGTGCCACAAATGTGTGTCGACATAGAATTTTTGTCCCGTGTCGAGGACACACGCAGCAAGCCAGAAGGGTCTACTCGATGGAGCTGTAGATCCGCCTAGCTTCAGTGCAGGAGTGGTCGATCCTACGCACTCCTCCCGAGACGTGCCAGTCAATTTGACCTTGTAATTAACAAGGAGAGAAAGTTCATCAATAATTAAGGATAGAACTTGCCGGTGTTGCCAGACAGTCTCGAATGTGCGGCTATGAGAGCCGATATGAAAGGAGATCGACTAAATAGTCGATTCCAGCATATTCATGAGAATAAATCGATTAAAGCTCATTGGGTTGTATAAGAAGAATCGGTTATTATTTAGGATAAATATCATTATTTAAACAAATATTAATCAATGGCAATAAGATGTCAACAATGATCGGTTTATGCTGAGCCAATGATTACAAGTAACCGAACCCCATTTTATATAAAGAAACAATGCGACACCATTTAACTGTTTAATAAAGATAAATCTAATGAACATGTTAGATCTCATATATCGCTATGACCAGTGGGGCATGAGGCAGAATCATGCAGGCCATAGAAATAATGATAGACTCGACGACCCTAACTCATTACTAATATCAGTGGGGCATGAGGCAGAATCATGCAGGCCGTAATACAATAATAAGATCATGGGTCTAACATATCTTTCAACCTATCTTTACTTCAACGGTCTCATGATGCGAACTATTCGTGAAAGCACTCGATATCGGCTAAAACAACCGATTCAGGCATAGCGCACAGCTAAAGTCATGCCTTATCAGGAATAGATCTATCAAATAACGATCCCCACTCCATGGTGAAAATAGTGGGGTGTGAGGCAGAATCACACAGGCCATGATAACGGGCCATGGAACGGTTCTCGCTAGCCAATACATCTACTTAAGATCAAACACGTCTTAACTGCACGCTATGCACGATCAAGATTGATACAAAACAGTCGATAAAACATAACTCATCGTTTAAAGTGCAGATTAGATCAATTTACATTAACAAACGATGGGTTAAAAAAGATATAAGGCCGATCTGGATCAATCTCAATCGGGCGAAGTGATATTGCTGTAATTAGATAAATAATGAAAGCAATAAGCAATATCGGTAACTTAATGAATCTACCAAAGACTGTCATCCTAAGGTGGAGCCGATAACTTGACCTTGATCTAGTTCATGCAGTGGGGGTCGACTGGATCGATATAGCCATACTTGAACTAGGCAAGAGTCGATAACTAACTTATACTAGAGTCGCAGTGGAGGTCGACCGGATCGATGCAATCGTACGAACCATGGTATAAGCCATGATGGTACTTACAACAAGCAGTGGAGGTCGACTAGATCGATGCAGTCGTACTTGCTGAAGAACTCACCGAGATCTACTCTACTCCTACTCCTAAGGGTGGCCGGAGCCGAAAAAGTAAATGACTTGTATATTGGATTGATTGTTGTCCTTTACAATAGCCGGGGTCTGATATTTATACCCGGAGTCTAAACATGAATCCTACTTGAGCACAATTCATTACAATCTTTGGCATAAATGAAAACATTCCTAATTTAAGATAACTTGGACTCTAATCTTTCCCTTTTTGTAGAGTCTGATATGTAGTTTCCTGGCCTCAACCGTAGTTCACCATCGCTATCCGCTAATGTCATCCCAAGCGATCCGATTCCAGAGTCGTATCTGAATCGGCTGACATCGATCCTAATTCAATCGATTCCTTGATTGGCACAATCTTGGAAGCCTGCGAGTTCCCGCGTTCTTCTCCCAAATTTTGGTGTAAACACTTTCTCTCGAGCTTCCTTGATAAAATCAGGTCCAAAGTAACCACGATCACTCACTTCAACCCAGTTAAGAGTGTTCTACATTTCTTGCCATACAGGGCCTCAAAAGGTGCCATACGAATGCTTTCTTGATAGCTATTGTTATAAGAAAACTCAGCTAGAGTCAAGCATTCATCCCACTTTTTTGGAAAAGAGATGACACAAGCCCTCAACATATCCTCAAGTACCTGATTGACTCTTTCTATCTGACCATCAGTTTGCGGATGATAAGCTAAACTTCTGAGGAGACGAGCACCAAGACATTTCTAGAGTTGCTCCGAGAAACGAGAGACAAAGACTGACCCTCTATCGGAAACAATGGTAAGAGGAACTCCATGTAGGGTCACAACCCGATCAAAATACAACTTGGCATACTTCTTGGCTGAATACCTTGTATCCACCGGGAGGAAATGAGCGGACTTGATAAGGCGATCCACAATGACCCAAATAGAGTCATACAGCTTTGTCGTGTGGGGCAAACCCACAACAAAGTCCATAGAAATATCCTCCCATTTTCATATAGGGATAGGCAAGGGTTGTAGAAATCTAGGCATACGCATATGGTCCGCCTTAACCCTTCCACAAATGTCACATTCTGAGATGTATTTGGTAATATCCTATTTCATATTTGGCCACCAATACAAGTGACGCAAATCATGATACATGTTGTTACTTCTCAGATGAATGGATAATTTGGAGTTGTGAGCTTCATCCAAACTTTTTCTCCTAAGCTCATCACTTGAGGGAACCACCAATTGGTTCTTGAACTTCACCACACCTTGATCATCAACACTGAAATGAGGACCACGCCCTTCGGCAATTAACTTCTTGATATGCAGAATTTCTGAAGCATCTTGCCTTTGTTCTATAATAATTTGCTCAAGTAAATCCGAGACTAGAGCAATATGGGCTAACACCTCAGAATGGTTGAGAGACAAAGATTCTTTTTCGACTTGATGCTACTTCTGACTTAAGGCATCAGCCACCACATTAGCTTTTCTAGGGTGATAATGAACTTCTAAGTTATAATCTTTGATTAACTCAAGCTACCTCTGTTGTCTCATATTCAACTCGGATTGAGTGAAAAATATTTGAGACTCTTGTGATCCATGTAGATATGCACTTTATTTCCCAACAGGTAATGTCTCCAAATTCTTTGAGTGTGCACCACTACAACCAGCTCTAAATCATGGGTGGGATAATTCAACTCATGCTTTTTCAGCTGACGTAAAGCATAAGCGATCACACATCCACCTTGCATAAGCACACATCCCAGTCTAGTCTTAGAGGCATCACAATACACATCAAAAGGCCTATCAATATCCGGTTGGGCAAGAACAGAAGCAGAGGTAAGAAACTTCTTCAGGGCTTGGAAAGCTTCTTCACAAGCTAGACTCTATACAAACTTGACATCCTTCTAGAGTAACTTGGTCACTGGTTGAGCTATTTTGAAAAAATCATAGATGAAGCGCCGATAATATCCAGCAAGACCAAGGAACTGACAAATCTGATGCACTGACTTTGGAGATTTCCAATTTAACACATCATGCATCTTGCCAAGATCCATAGAGATGCCTTCAGGTGTCAGGACATATCCCAAAAACTACACTCGATCCAACCAAAACTCACACTTGCTGAATTTGGCATACAACTTGTGTTCCCTTAACCGAGCCTGTACTATCTGAAGATGCTATGCATGCTCTTCATTGTTCTTAGAATATATCAATATGTCATCAATGAACACCACCACAAACTTGTCTAACTCTAGCATGAAGACTAAGTTCATGAGGTACATGAAGAATGCAAGAGCATTGGTGAGGCCAAAAGACATGACTAGGTATTCATAAAGCCCATACCTAGTAGAGAAAGTCGTCTTTGGTATATCTTATGGCCGGATCTTAATTTGGTGCTACCCAGAATGAAGATCAATCTTTGAAAACACCTTGGCACCAGCCAACTGATTGAACAAAGTATCAATACGAGATAAAGGATACTTATTCTTAATGGTTACCGCATTGAGAGGGCGATAATCCACACACATCTAAAGAGTGCCGTCATTCTTCTTCACAAAAATAGTTGGACAACCCCATGGTGAAGAACTAGGACAGATGAATCCCTTCTCCAACAATTATTCTAACTGTTTCTTTATCTCAGCTAGTTCCCTTGGAGCCATGCAGTAGGGACACCGTGAAATAGGAGCAGTACCAGGTTCTAACTCAATGGAAAACTCCACATCCCTATTCAGTGGTAACATAGGTAGATCTTTAAGAAAGACATCCAAAAACTCACAAACTATAGGAATAGAGGCAAGATCAGGAGAGGCTTCAGTATGAGCAATGACTGGTAGGGTGGAAATTGAAGACATAAGGAGAGACATTCTATCCTCAGAAGAAGGAAGCTTCAACTCAACAATTCTCTGCCTAAGGTTTAGGACTACCCCAAAACTTCTCAGCCAGTTCATTCCCAGAATTGCATCTATACCTTGCCCAGGCAATAACATGAACTGGAGACGATAAGAGTGAGTTGCTAGCACTAGTCTCACTATGTCCATCCGAGTGTTGACGCACAACTGTGCACCTAGAGTTCTGATTCTATAGGTAATAGGAATAGCCATAGTAGATATATTATGCCTTTGTGCAAACTCCATAGTCATGAATGAATGTGATGCACCAGAATCAAATAATACATATGCTGGGTGGGAATCAATTGCGAACATACCAACCATCATGGGCTCTCCCTGTGGGATCTCCTCGGCCTCGATGAAGTTAACCTATCCCAAGCGGCTCACGGGCACCTTCTTCCTGATGATAGTCCCCTTGACCAAATAAGAGTTGGCTGAAGGCTGAGAAGACTAAATAAGCTAATTCTGGGGGCACTCATGAGCATAGTGGCCTTCCTTGCCACACTTGAAACAAGCACTTGGCTTGTTTTCCTATCCCTGATGAGGCGGAACCTGCTGTCCCTGAGGCTGCTACACCTGCTGAGTAGGTGCACGGTGCAGAGTGGGAGGTGCCTAGTGAGTCTGCTGAGTCTGGCGAGATGACTGTCCACCCAAAGAGTGATAGGACACCCTCCTCACAACCTATACCTTTTGCCACTATGGGTGACTAGAAGACCTAGTGATCACCCTCTTGTGCTTCCACTCAGCCTGAGAGTCACACTGAAGTCCCTCCATAGCAATGGCGGCATTCATCAAAGCATCAAAGGTCTAATAGCCCCCTATATACAGCTTCTCTTGCAAGATGCAAGAGAGACCGCGATTGAAACGGTCCATCTTCTTCTCATCAGTATCCACATGAGTCCTAGCATACTGTACAAGATGGTTGAACTTGTTCATATACTCCATCACAGTCATGTTTCCTTGCTTCAGTTTTAGAAACTTGGACAGCTTCCTATTCAGCAAACCAGTAGGAATATAGTACTGATGGAAAGCAGTGGTAAACTCCCGCCAAGTCACATGGTGGTCCACAGGTTGCATGGCGTTGAAAGTGTCCCACCAAGCACTAGAAAATCCCAGAAGCTATTGTGTGGCAAAGCGCACCTTCTGCTCATCAGTCACATTGAGCAGCTGAAACTTTTGCTCCAGAATACGAAGCTAATGCTCTGTGTCCAGAGGCTCAGCAGTCAGCGTGAACATGGGCGAGGTGTCCCCAAGAAGTTCTGATAGGAACAAGACCTCTTGGGACCACGGGCACCACCCCTGTTCCCGCCATTGCTACCGGGGCCTCCATGGACGAAGCCACCAATAGCCTATGCTAGCATCTCCAAGGCACGGGCCGACTCACGATGAGTAGCCATCATCTTGGCATGGGTCATCAGAGGCGGTGATGGTGGCGGAGGAGGAGGACCAAGGAATGGGGCCTCGTGGCTCTCCCCGTTGGCATTGCCAAGATCATCGCCACGACCATTTTTGCCCTGGTCTTCACCAAGACCACAACCTGTCCCAGCACTAGTGCTTCCGTGACCAGACCTTAGGTTCATCTATAAACAGATAGGAACCCACCATTAGGGACAAGGCCTCCCTATTTAGAAACAAAAGGCTAAAAAGATGATAAGGCCCAATAAATGGTTACTAGCGAGATTTTTCCTTAAGAGTTAAAGCATTTCTCTTTATTTATTATCCTATCAATTTACTAACCAAACATTATACGTGTTGGGGAGTTTAGTTTAAGCAAGATTCTTTTTTCATGATACATGGATCGACCTATTCGTTCGCTCAAGGCGGAATATAGCGGCATTCGTATAATTTTTTGGCACAGCGCACACTCACTTCTGTGGCAGAACCTCCTAAATTATAGGGCCCACATGTATCTGTCACTGTCCAACGACCTTTGACATCTATGCATATATTCCTGGTAACTTAAGAAGACTGTCGGGTGTCCTCGGGGAACCCCGAATCATCCACGATTTCCGAGCAGGATCCCATTACAGAGTCATTGCAGTATACAACAGTTTATTCAAATATATAAACATCAGAGTAAAAGTAGCGGAAGACTTACAATAACATAATTTATAAATCATTTGTTTCAAACCATACAACTAAGTTCGATAAATAATACAAACCAAAGTAGTGGAGTGGCATTATAACATAATACAAACACACAAAAGGATTGCCCTGCCCAAGGGCCACGCATTTACTTATCGTCATCACACTGAACAACAGTCATGCAGCACGATCCAAAATAGATCTGCTCATGAGCCTCACCTGCAACAAGGGTCAACGAACCCTGAGTACAAAAGTACTCAACAAGACTTAACCGAAAATAAAAACTGATAGAACTTAAGAATGCAGACTCAGGGATTCAAGGTATGGCTTTAGCAATAATCAAAGTTCTTTTGTGTAAAAGCTTTTTAATAAAATTCTTTACATTAACATTTAAAACTTCATAAGATCATAGACAAAGCTGACATGATCCGTATTGAGATCATGAAACTTCATAACCAACACCTTCACAAACCATCCTCAAGTTCCGGTTATTTAACTACGATGATGAACAGAGAGTTGAGTCTCCATAACCGAGGAGCAACGACGATTCGAACCGATTAAAACACAGCTAGGGATTCCAGACCACACGACATATTCAGGTCCCTGACCTACATATACAACCTACCCTCAGGTCCTCTAAAACAAGAACAGGTCCGCGCCACCCGATTATACAGTACTCCACCAATCCAGCCCATTGCCACGTGGGTACACGCTATTCCCGCCATCTCTCCACTCCCAGTGCGCGAGTAGCCATTCTTATAATAGAATAGCCAAGTTAAGGCTTACCAGAGTATGTGGTTAGTACTACAAAGTCTCACCTCACGCAGTTCAACAACGGACGGGCCTCAATCGACACAGGCGGAAAGAACCCGCTCACAAGACTTCCATGTCTTGTGGCTCCCATACACCGAGTCCGCCCGGTCTAGATTTATTACTCCACATTCCCATATCACATGATAACATAAGTAACCAAAGTTCCATTTAAAATTCGCAGGTGACAGGTAATCACCTGACTTTCATCGTTCTAAGCATAGCTAAGCATAACTAGGCATATACGAATTAAAACTGGTAACAAGGTAGATATGGAAAAACAAGGTTGGTAATGCACCAACTAGGTTTTCACTTAACTACTAATCACTTAATGCAGTAAAGAAAAGCAAAAGCCAAATCAATTTGTAAAACACAAGGTAGGTTTAAATGCATCCGGGGCTTGCCTTCGTTGACGGAAAAGTCTGGTTCCGGAGTCGTCCCACAATTATCCAACCCGACCTCAACAGATGGATTAACCTCTTCCCCAACTTGATTAACTACCACGTGGTCACCTTCGTTCACTACACGTAGTAACAATGCCATGTTTAACATGATGCGAGATATAAAATATGATGCTCGACGATGGATGCAAAAGTAATAACTTGAATACAACTTTCCTTCGCGGTACAGTTATAAGTCAAACTAACTAAACCTTTTTCGTAACACTCATATCAATTGCCAAGGATCATTACCAACTAATAACCCAAGGACATCACTCAATCAAAAATTCAATCAAAACCAAAATCATTAAAGGTTACTATTTGCTTTTATGAATTAATTATTTAATTAAGAATTATGAAATAAATAAACTTGTTCTAATTGAGTCCAAAATTTTTGTAAATGTTCATCTCATGATAACTAAGTGGCAAAACAAATTTCATAATTTTTGGATAAAGAAATAAAACTAGAAAAATCATGGAAACTCATTTATTAATTAATTGAGCAATTTTTATCATATTCAAAAAGTAGTGAAAATCAACATTTCATATTTTTACTAAATAATATACATCACATAGAAATCACACAAAAAATTTCATAATTGTTGGAGCTCTAAATAAATCTACACAAAAATAACAAAAACAGACACTATTCATTCATTACTAAAAATAGAAAAATTCCATTTTGAAACACTGAGCCACTGACAACCCGACCCCACCCATCATCGTCTACCTTCGGCGCTGACCGGTGAAATCTCGACGACGGCGAGGTCACCGGCGATGGCGAAAGCACCAACACGCTCCCCACGACTATGCGCACCTACTAACGTCCTTAGTTGTATCGATTGCGGCACAAAATGAGCACGGCACCGGCCATGGCGGATACGGCTGCACGACGGCACTATGCCAGCGACAAAAGACTGGTAACGGTGAAACAAACCACTCGGGAAGAACCAGGAGCTCACCCCGATCACGTTGAAGGCGATGGACGAGTCAGAGGAATAAAGGAGAGGCGGGTCGACGGTCACAGCAATCACGGCGGCGCTAACCACGTTGGTGACGGCGTTCAAGCGACTGCGATGGTCAAAAGGATCAAATAACTGGTCATAGAGCAACACGGGATCAAGGCGAAACTGATGACACGCTGAGCAAGGACAAAGACCCACCATGGAGCTCTAGCCACGGCGACGCTCACACCACGGTGAGGTTGCGGCCGTGGGGAAGAAAGGCAAAGAACAACGGTTCCCACGCAATCAAGCAACAAGGGCTGGAGGACTGGTTTTGCAAGGAACTAGTGAAGCTATGGCAAGCTTAGCCGAGGCTGGTTTGCGCTGAGGAGGCAAGGCGAGCTCGACTGCGGCAGGGGCGGCAACGTCAGGAAAACAGAGGAAGACAAACGCCGAAGAACGACGATGACGCAGGTCTTATAACTCGGCTCAGAAGCAAGGAGAAGCCACACAGGGGCCTTTCCCGCACCAGCGCGAAGCTGAGGGCGGCCACAGGCACGACTGGAAGCCAGGAGAAGGTCGCCGGCAATGTAGCTTAAGCGACGAGCACTGTTCAACGTAATTACAGAATTGTCATTCGTCTAAATTTCCAAATTACTCCCAAATTTGTATGACAACTCAAAAATCTCCAAAAATAAAAGTTGCTCAAAATCTAAAGTTCTACAACTTTGTTTTTATAACCACCTCCTAATTCGGTCTACATTTTGAAATGCAAATTTGAATTCAAATAGGGAACATTTAAAGAATTACGCCTTTTTCAAATTGCTTCAAATTTTTCATAACAACTTTGAAAACACCAAAAACAAACTTTGTACAACTCGACAAGCTCTACATTTTTGCTTTAAGGCTCAACCCCAAAATGTACTTTGTTTTTGAAATGGGTTTTTTGGGTCAAAACTAATCGCTGGAAATTAGGGTTTTCGGAATTTCAAATCCAAACAAAACTTTGGACTTGATCCAAACCATACAAGGCAACACATATAACACAATTGTAAACTTGTTTTAATGTATGCATATCAAAGTTTTCACAAACAAAAAATGAGGTACAATGCATATGATGACATAGCAGGTTTTAGTATTTAAAACACCCGAGGTGTTATAATCCTTCCCCCTAAAAGAAATCTCGTCCCGAGATTCAAAGTCATAGGATAAGTAATGGAAAAGGAAAATGTGTCAATCCACAAACATCCAAAACCCGTTCATTAAACAGCTAAGGTTCCCTTACAAACATGGTTCACAACAACAGAGCAAAACTACCATTCTTCTATATAGACGCAAGAAACTTTGGAAATTTTTCTAACAAGTAATCTTCGGATTCCCAAGTAGCTTCTTCTTCTGAATGTTGATTCCATTGTATCTTGTAGAACTTGATTGTCCTCCTTCGAGTAACACGATCTTTCTGATCCAAGACTCGGATAGGATACTCAGAATAGGTCAAATCAGGTTCAAGTTCCACTCCTTCAACCTCAACATTCTGCTCAGGCACTCAGAGACACTTCTTCAATTGAGAAACATGGAACACATCATGTACCGCTGATAAATATTCTGGTAATTTCAAGCGATATGCCACTTTTCCATACCTCTCTAAAATTTGAAATGGTCCAATATATCGAGGTGCCAACTTGCCTTTAACACCAAAACAGGTAACTCCCTTCATTGGTGATACTTTCAGATATACAAAATCCCCCTTGTTAAACGTCAATGGTCTACGTCGTTTATCTGCATAACTCTTTTGTCGAGACTGAGCTATCTTCAAATTACTTTGTATTTGCCTAACCTTGTCTTCTGTTTCTTCCACAAGGTCAACTCCAAAGAACCTTCTTTCTCCAGGTTTAGACCAACTCAGCGATGTTCTGCATCTATGACCATAGAGTGCTTCAAATGGAGCCATTCTAATGCTTTCCTGATAGCTATTATTGTATGAGAACTCGGCCAAAGGTAAGCATTCGTCCCACTTATTGGAATAGTTAAGGACACAACACCTTAACATATCTTCAAGTACTTGATTGACTCTTTCAGTCTGTCCATCAGTCTGCGGATGATAAGCTGTACTATACAGGAGCTTGGTTCCCAACGAAGCATGCAATTGTTTCCAAAAACTAGAGACAAACTGTGTACCCCTATCGGACACAATGGTCTTTGGTACTCCATGCAAACTCACAATTCGCTCTAAATACATCTTGGCATACCGCATAGTGGGATATGTATTCTGGACTGGAAGAAAATATGCTGACTTGGTTAGTCGATCTACAATAACCCATATTGAGTCAAATCCCTTTGATGTCTTGGGTAGACCAACAATAAAGTCCATACTAATGTCCTCCCACTTCCAAGCTAGAATAGGTAATGGTTGTAACTCTCCAGCGGACCTCAAATGTATAGCTTTCACCTTTTGACAAGTATCACACTTAGCTATATATCTAGCGATCTCTATCTTTATTTTTGTCCACCAAAACTTTTGTTTCAAGTCATGGTACATCTTGTTACTTCCCGGATGGATAGATAACCTAGTAGCATGTGCTTCTTCAAGAATTGACTGCCACAACTCAGGAACTTTTGGTACCACCAGACGATCCTTCAACCATAACACACCTTCATCATCTATGGTGAAACATTCCGCTTTTCCATTCCTGACTCTTTCCTTGATATGGGCTACACCCTTGTTTTCCTTCTGAGCAGCAATAATCTAGTCTCGAATATTGGCTTCAACAATTATGTTGGTCAAACTACCTTGTTGAATTACCTCTACATTCAACTTCTCCATCTCTTGACATAAAGTCAGACCCATTGTTCTTATTGTCAGGCAATTGCAATAACTTTTACGACTGAGGGCATCTGCAATCACATTTGCTTTACCCGGGTGATAATGTACTTCCAAGTCGTAATCTTTAATCAGTTCTAACCATCTTCTTTGTCGCATATTCAATTTTGACTGAGTAAAGATATACTTTAAACTCTTGTGGTCTGTATAAATATGGCACGTATTACCAAGCAGGTAATGCCGCCAAATCTTCAAAGCATGGACCACAGCTGCTAACTCTAGATCATGAGTTCTTCATGTTGCTTAAGTTGCCTGGATGCATAGGCAATGACTCGGCCTTCTTGCATCAACACACATCCAATACCAATACCTGAAGCATCACAATAAACATCAAACGGTTATCGATATCAGGTTGGGCTAATACTGGTGCAGTAGCCAACAGTCTCTTCAAAGTCTAGAATGCCTCTTCACAATTAGATGACCAAACAAACTTGACTTGGTTCTTCAACAACTCAGTTATGGACTTTGATACTTTAGAGAAATCTAGAATAAATCGACGGTAATACCCCGCCAATCCTAGAAAACTCCGAACTTAATGAACTATGGTTGGCGATTTCCAATCAAGCACATCCTTAACTTTACTTGGATCAACTGCAACTCCTTCAGCTGACAAAACATGTCCAAGAAACTGTACTTCCTTCAGCCAAAAATCACACTTGCTGAACTTGGCATATAGTTGATGTTCTCGCAAGCGGGTCAGAACAATTCTGAGATGTTTCGCATGTTCGGTCTTGTTCTTGGAATACACTAAGATGTCATCAATAAACACCACTAGAAACTTGTCTAGCTCAGGCATGAATACTGAATTCATCAGATACATGAAATGAGCTGGAGCATTTGTCAAACCAAAAGACATTACCAAGTATTCATATAATCCATATCTTGTGGTAAATGCCGTTTTGGGAATATCTTCAGGCTTTATCTTGATTTGGTGATAGCCTGACCTCAAATCTATCTTGGAGAAAACTTTGGCACCGGCCAGTTGATCAAAAAGCAAATCTATCCGAGGTAAGGGATACTTATTCTTGATGGTCACTTCATTCAACGGACGATAGTCCACACATAACCTCAGGGTCTCATCTTTCTTTTTCACAAAAATTGCCGGACATCCCCAAGGTGATGAACTAGGTTGGATAAACCCCTTATCAATCAATTCTTACAACTGAGTTTTCAACTCGGCTAATTCCTTGGGTGGCATCCTATAAGCTCTCCGAGAAATCAGAGCTGTTCTAGGTTTCAACTCTATGTTAAGCTGGACATCCCTATCAGGTGGTAGACCGGGTAAATCTTCAGGAAATACATCAGGAAACTCACACACTACCAGGATATCTCTAATCTCTTTGACGGCAGTTGCACAAACTTTGCCCACTGATCTTCTTAAGGTTAGAAGTTGGATGAGAAGTTGAGAATTACTATCTGGCAAACTCACCCTTATAGTTCTATTCAAAGCATCTATAACAGCCTTATGCTGATACATCCAATTCATTCCCAAAATTACATCTATATCCTGATCCTTTAGGATAATCATGGTAGTGGGAAAAATATGCCCACCCAGGTTTATGGGTACCTGGTATACCATTTCCTTAGTACATAGATGTCTCCCGGGCGACTGTATAAAGAAATTTTCTTTTGTTGCCCCAATTGGAATTTCATGCTTTACCACAAATGTTCTATTGATGAATGAATGAGATGCACCCGAATCAAAAAGCATAACTGCAGGATGATTGGTAATAGGAAACATACCCATCATCACTGGCTCTCCTTCAGGAATCTCCCCGGCTTGAATATAGAAAACCCTTCCTGTCTTCCTTTTATCTTTGCCCTTCTGAGCATTCTGATTGTTGTTCTTATTCTATGCTTGACCCTGTTGTTGATTGGCAGGGGCCTTCTGATAATTGGGATTAGACTGCCTTGGATACGGACATTCTCTCGAGAAATGACCAGGCTTGCCACAATTGAAACTGGGATACTTGTGACCCTAGGGTGTTGGAGCAGAAACCCCAGAAGCATTTGTCGGTTGTGGATTCTGATAAGTTGTAGCAGGGCGGACATTTGATTGCTGACCGGCTTGAAACTGCGGTGGACGATAAGGAGGACGATTATGATTTACTGGATGCTAAATCACCCTCTGCCCCTTTTGATTTCCCCTAAAAGATCCAGATGGCATACTCTTTTTCTTCTTGAGCTCTTTATGCTGCCGAAACTTTGCCTCTGAAGCAATTGCAATATTCACTGCCTCATGATAAGTGACATTGGTACAAGTTGTCATCATAGTCTGTAATTTGGTATTCATACCTCTCATGAACCATTTCTTTTTCTGGGCATCTATGTTGACATGTTCAGATGCATACTGCGACAGATGATTGAATCTTCCCACATACTGCATAACTGTCTGATCCCCTTGCTTCAAAGCAAGGAATTCATCCAGCTTCATAGCCATAACTCCCTCCGGGATGTAATGGGCTCTGAAAGCAGTACGAAACTCTGTCCAAGTTAACGGAACACCTACGGGTTGCATGGCCATAAGATTCGCATACCAAGCACCGGCTGCACCTCTAAGTTGCTGAGCAGCAAAGACTGGTTTCTGAAACTCCGTGCATGGAATGAGATTAAATTTCTGCTCCATGGTTCGAAGCTAATCTTCAGCCTCCAGTGGTTCATCTACCTTGGTGAACACCGGTGGCCTTGTGTCTGTAAAATCGACATATGTAGCCTCCTGCCTGTTATGATGGCGACCATAGTTTCCTTGCATTTGATTCTGGTTACTTTGAGCTATCTTATGAAGCAAACGAGAATTTCCAACCGTCACATTGACAAGTGCGGCTATAGCATCAGCCAGGTTTGTTGGAACTGGTGGCGGATCTGTAATACCGTCCTCATCTTGTGAAGTACCAGGAATATGCGAACCCCGCGTACGACGCATCTGCTCATAATAAACCAAACTTTACTCACAAGTCTTTATTGAATTGCAACAAAAGCTTACTCCAGACACATTACATAGGGTTTACTAATATAAACACAAACCCGCATGTACCTAAACAAGACTACTTAACTTAACTAGAACTAACTATTATACAACTCTACTCCTTTCCTCGATTACTTCAAACTTCAGGCTCGGTATCCATTCCGAAAATATTACCGCCTTTATTATCACTTTCATCGATCATTACTAATTATTCAGGATCTTCTTCTTCCTCCTCTTCTGATTCGCTATCATCGGCAAGGATGACACCGGGGTCCATTGCATCAGCTTGGGGTTCATAATTTGGATCTAGGAGATTGCTTAGCCTATGAACTTCCTCATGCAGATAAGTATTATGTTCTTCTAAATCTTCTACATAGAATTCTAGCTCATGAGTTCTAGCTCTAGCTATATTTTCTCTATGTCAAGCTTCATTTCTTCCTTCCACCGTACGAACTAACATACGTTCACAGTTCCTGTGAGCAGTGGTGAGACGCCTCAATTGACCCTGTAGTTCTCCTACCTGGATGGCATCCAAGGCCCTATCTCTAGTAGCCTGTGCTAACTCTATAGAAATCCTCTATATCTCTGCCTGGGGATCAGGCCTAGAGCTGCTACTGCTAGCACCGTCATTCCTAGGGGCAAGTTGGTGACGAGGAACTCCTTCGGGTCCAGTGGACTTATGGGGTGTCTTCTTGGTACGAGCCATACTATAGGAAGCAAGATTAATCCTAGTAAGATAATCTGACAAAAGTCTCAAGAGCAGCAAGGGTGGACTACACAACTCAACCCATACACACTACCCACCCAGACTCAGAGGTGAAGGAAGTAACGAGTGAATTAATCATGATGCATGAATCGTTCTTACGAACAAAATCATCAAAGCTTATAATGCACATAAACAACATTTCTTTTTATATAGGGCATAGTAAGATTACTACTCCACCACACAAAACCTTTTTAATCAAATAAGGAATGGTGAGAATGAAATTAGATAAGTCGGAAGCATTTTGGACCAAATTAACAAGTTATATTTAGTCATCCCAAATCATTTTGAAGTTTTTGTAAACCAATACGACAAAGATTTTGTAATGATCTCTCTGATACCATTCTGTGGCAGAACCTCCTAAATTATAGGGCCCACATGCACCTGTCACTGTCCAACGACCTTTGACATCTATACATATATTCCCGGTAACTTAAGAAGACTGTCGAGTGTCCTCGGAGAACCCCGAATCATCCATGATTTCCGAGCAGGATCCCATTATAGAGTCATTGCAGTATACAACAGTTTATTCAAATATATAAACATCAGAGTAAAAGTAGCGGAAGACTTACAATAACATAATTTACAAACCATTTGTTTCAAACCATACAACTAAGTTCGATAAATAATACAAACCAAAGTAGTGGAGTGGCATTATAACATAATACAAACACACAAAAGGATTGCCCTGCCCAAGGGCCACGCATTTACTTATCGTCATCGCACTGAACAATAGTCATGCAGCACAATCCAAAATAGATCTGCTCATGAGCCTCACCTGCAACAAGGGTCAACGAACCCTGAGTACAAAAGTACTCAACAAGACTTAACCGAAAATAAAAACTGATAGAACTTAAGAATGCAGACTCAGGGATTCAAGGTATGGCTTTAGCAATAATCAAAGTTCTTTTGCGTAAAAGTTTTTTAATAAAATTCTTTACATTAACATTTAAAACTCCATAAGATCATAGACAAAGCTAACATGATCCGTATTGAGATCATGAAACTTCATAACCAACACCTTCATAAACCATCCTCAAGTTCCAGTTATTTAACTACGATGATTAATAGAGAGTTGAGTCTCCATAACCGAGGAGCAACGACGATTCGAACCGATTAAAACCCAGCTTGGGGATTCCAGACCACATGACATATGTAGGTCCCTGATCTACATATACCAACCTACCCTCAGGTCCTCTAAAACAAGAACGGGTCTGCGCCACCCGAGAATACAGTACTCCACCATCCAGCCCATTGCCACGTGGGTACATGCTATTCCCGCTATCTCTCCACTCCCAGTGCGCGAGTAGCCATTCTCGTAATAGAATAGCCAAGTTAAGGCTTACTGGAGTATGTGGTTAGTACTACAAAGTCTCACCTCACGCAGTTATGCAACAGACGGGCCTCAATCGACACAGGTGGAAAGAACCCGCTCACAAGACCTCCATGTCTTGTGGCTCCCATACACCTAGTCCGCCCGGTCTAGATTTATTACTCCACATTCCCATATCACATGATAACATAAGTAACCAAAGTTCCATTTAAAGTTCGCAGGTGACAGGTAATCACCCGACTTTCATCATTCTAAGCATAGCTAAGCATAACTAGGCATATACGAATTAAAACTGGTAACAAGGTAGATATGGAAAAACAAGATTGGTAATGCACCAATTAGGTTTTCACTTAACTCCTAATCACTTAATGCAGTAAAGAAAAGCAAAAGCGAAATCAATTTATAAAACACAAGGTAGGTTTAAATGCATCCGGGGCTTGCCTTCGTTGACGGAAAAGTCCGGTTCCGGAGTCGTCCCACAATTATCCAACCCGACCTCAACAGACGGATTAACCTCTTCCACAACTTGATTAACTACCACATGTTCACCTTCGTTCACTACACGTAGTAACAATGCCATGTTTAACATGATGCGAGATATAAAATATAATGCTCAACGATGGATGCAAAAGTAATATCTTGAATACAACTTTCCTTCGCAGTACAGTTACAAGTCAAACTAACTAAATCTTTTTCGTAACACTCACGTCAATTGCCAAGGATCATTACGAACTAATAACCCAAGGACATCACTCAATCAAAAATTCAATCAAAACCTAAATCATTAAAGGTTACTATTTGCTTTTATGAATTAATTATTTAATTAAGAATTATGAAATAAATCAACTTGTTCCAATTGAGTCCAAACTTTTGTAAATGTTCATATCATGATAACTAAGTGGCAAAACAAGTTTCATAATTTTTGGATAAAGAAATAAGCCTAGAAAAATCATGGAAACTCATTTATTTATTAATTTAGTAATTTTTATCATATTCAAAAAGTACTAAAAATCAACATTTCATATTTTTACTAAATAATATACATCACAGAGAAATCACACAAAAATTTTCATAATTTTTGGAGCTCTAAATAAATCTACACAAAAATAACAAAAACAGACACTATTCATTCATTACTGAAAATAGAAAAATTCCATTTTGAAACACTGAGCCACTGACAACCCGACCCCACCCGTCATCGTCTACCTTCGGCGCTGACCATGGTAACGACGCGCTGACCGGCGAAATCTCGACGACGGCGAGATCACCAGCGATGGCGAAAGCACCAACATGCTCCCCACGACTATGCGCACCTACTGACATCCTTAGTTGTATCGATTGCGGCACAAAATGAGTACGGCACTGGCCATGGCGGATACGGCTGCACGGCGACGCTACGCCGGTGACAGAAGACCGGTAACGGTGAAACAAACCACTCAGGAAGAACTAGGAGCTCACCCCGATCACGTTGAAGGCGATGGACGAGTCGGAGGAACAAAGGAGAGGCGGGTCCACGGTCACAGCGATCACGGCGGCGCTAACCACGTCGGTGACGACGTTCAGGCGACTGCGATGGTCAAAAGGATTAAATAACTGGTCATAGAGCAACACGGGATCAAGGCGAAACTGGTGACACGCTGAGCAAGGACAAAGACCCACCGTGGAGCTCCAGCCACGACGACGCGCACACCACGGTGAGGTTGCCGGCCGTGGGGAAGAAAGGCAAAGAACAGCGGTTCCCGGTGCAATCAAGCAGCAAGGGCTGGAGGACTAATTTCGCAAGGAACTAGCGAAGCTGTGGCAAGCTTAGCCGAGGCTGGTTTGCGTTGAGGAGGCGAGACGAGCTCGACGGAGCAGCGGCGGCGACGTCGGGAAAACAGAGGAAGGCAAACGGCGAAGAACGATGACGACGCAGGTCTTATAACTCGGCTCAGAAGCAAGCAGAAGCCACATAGGGGCCATTCCCGTGCCAGCGCAAAGCCGAGGGTGGCCACAGGCATGACTGGAAGCCAGGAGAAGGTCGTCGACAATGTAGCTTAAGCGGCGAGCACTGTTCAACGTAATTATAGAATTGCCATTCGTCTAAATTTCCAAATTACTCCTAAATTTGTATAACAACTCAAAAATCTCCAAAAATAAAAGTTGCTCAAAATCTAAAGTTCTACAACTTTGTTTTTATAACCACCTCCTAATTCGGTCTACATTTTGAAATGCAAATTTGAATTCAAATAGGGAACATTTAAAGAATTACGCATTTTCAAATTGCTTCAAATTTTTCATAACAACTTTGAAAACTCTAAAAACAAACTTTGTACAACTCGACAAGCTCTACATTTTTGCTTTAAGGCTCAACCCCAAAATGTACTTTGTTTTTGAAATGGGTTTTTCGGGTCAAAACTAATCGCTGGAAATCAGGGTTTTCAAAATTTCAAATCCAAACAAAACTTTGAACTTGATCCAAACCATACTAGGCAACACATATAACACAATTGTAAACTTGTTTTAATGTATGCATATCAAAGTTTTCACTAACATGAAATGAGGTACAATGCATATGATGACATGACAGGTTTTAGTATTTAAAACACCCGAGGTGTTACAACTTCCCATATGCTAAATGATTCTGATGCAGCGTAAGTTAGTGTACCTACAGAAGATTGATTAGATAAAACTAGTGCCACTATCCTAGATAGACTATATTACTAGGGCTTATAATTATTTACATAATTTATCGCATCTTACTTTTTGCAAAGCTTTTGTTGGTCAAATTTTAGGTTTTGAAAATAGTTTTTAAACTCGTAGACTCATTATTCGGCTCTGATACCACCTATGGCAGAACCACCTGAAATAACATGCTTCTAGAGGCACTCATCTTCCACTAGACACTAAGCACCTCGAAAGGGAGCTATATCGAACAGTTCCGTCGAGCACACCCCAAGGGAGAACTCGAAACAATCCACGTTTTACATCCAGAATCCAATAATGAGATCGAGCTTACAATACTTAGTCCATTTCATACAACCAGAGTTCTTGGAAATCATTATTACAATATTAGAGTTTGGAGTGCGATAATTAAGCAGCAGAATGAAAATAAACATCTAGCGGAATCGATACAAGGATCCGTCTGTGCCCACCAGAAGAATCCTCCACACAAGAGCTACTCTTCAAGCTGCACCTGCAACAGGGGTAAAATAAACCCTGAGTACACAATGTACTCACAAGACTTACCCGACTAGTGGGAATAGTTTCCTAACTCCAAGGAGTATGATAGACAATATGGGTTTGTTGTTTTCTTTTGTTTGCGAAAAGCGTTACTAATAGTACATCCTTACAATCAAGTTTTATTAGCAGTCATGATTACTTCATTAGCTAACCATTCTAGGTAACACTACACCATTACACACATTTGCCTACAATTATGTGTTGGCGAAAGGTGGGTTTCAACTACATATTATGTGTTGGCAAATGTGTAACTTTTTAACATCAAATTATGTGTCGGCAATAAGGTTATAGGACCACACGTAATCTGTCGGCGTTTTCTGCTGGCTGAAAAACTATCGGTGAAAATTTCTAGACTATTTAAGTGTCGGTGTTGCCTAAACGAAACCATGGTACAAGTGTCGGCGAAGGAGTACCCAGGGTGAATGTCATTTCCCGCACATGCACAGAAAACATCCCACCGACACGGCCTATACACACACAAAAAGGTCCCCACGCTCATTGCCCCCAATCGTCCGCCGCCCCCATGTCCGTCAACCCACGCTGCTGCCCCTACCTTTCGCCGTTGGGGATGGTGACTGGGGGCACCCACCGTGTGGTTCTCGCCTGTGCAGCAACCTGCACCAGGTCTGGGAGCGCCTCCCTCGCCGTCGCCGCCTCGTGTGGCTGAGTCCATCGGACGCCGCAGCCAATGGCGCGCCACCAACCCTAGCCGTCGTGCCCCCTCCCCTTCCCTCCCCTCTCCCACTACGCCACCGGCGGAGCAGGCCACCCGGGATGGCGGCGGTGGGACCCTCCTCTCGTCTGGTGGAGTGGGGGCACAGGATGACGTGGGTCGGCAGGCGTCGCCTCGCCCGAGCCACGTGGGGCTCGACGAGGCCACCTGGCTGTGACTGCGATGGCGCCAGCTAGAGACCTTGGCAAGCACAGGGTGGTGGTGACAGCAGCGGGCTTCTCTTCCACTTCTTCCCCTCCATCGTCCCTTTTCCTCCTCGCATGGCGGCGCCAACGGGGCCAACCTGGGCTACTCCAGGGCCTGGGCTGGGCGGATCTAGTGCTCTGGTGGCTAGATCTGACCCCCCTAGGTCAGGGGGCGGCGCCGACGGTGGCGAGGCAGTGGAGTGGAGAGGGGCCAGCGGTGGAGTCACTCGTCCACCCATGTCGCACCTTGAGGATGATGCAGTGGCTGTGTCAGTCTCACGCAGTAGGCAGCCATAGCCAACGCGGGACCAAGAAGAGGGTCTTCCATGCCAAGCAACGGTGAGGCTATCCCTGATCTAATTTTTTCCCCTTCTGTTCTCAGTAAACGTGATTCCAGGGTAGAAATTGGCTGAGGCTTATTTGACACTGGTAATAAAACGTGCCTTTCTTTTCATAGGTCAATAGGTTCATATATTTTGAGTTCTGATGTTCATGTATCGAGGACACAACCGTGCTAAAACGTTCCAAGATCATTCTAGTTGGTAGGAAACTTAATGGAAATTCATTATATCTGCCATGCGAGCTGAATTTTTAGGGCTTCCAAACCACCTAGAAATTGGTTATAGATTCTAGATTATTGTTTGGTGATATTGGAACTAGAACTCTAATCTAGCTTGTAGCTCCTCAAGTCATTTGAAGAAATAGTAGTTTAGCAAAGGCTAGATTTTTGTTTGTTGAATCAATTTTGATATCGGAAGATTTGTGCAATTAAAATTTTAAAATGGACAATGTATAGAGTCAGCAGGTTAGTTTAGCTATGCAGGCATGCCATTGCAAACACATAATTGTAGTGAAGCATCAAATTTAACCAAAACATGTACGATAAACTTGCTGTAGCTTACCTATGCCAATGATCATAATATTTCGGTCACTACAAGCAATATTGAGTTCAAAAGAACTTTACCAGTTTTCATTTTATAAAATGTCCAGATGTCATATCAATTAAATGAAATGGAGTTGCCATTTCATAATCACAACTTCTCCCATGGTAGCACCACTTAGCACTTTTGTAGTACTTTCCATAATGAAATAGAGCATCTATCTGCATGACTATTGCTACGTTTTGATGGTTCTTGTGAGTTCATTTCATAGCAGGAAAACGCAGTACCAAGCTTTTTTCAGCGTGGAAGGGTGCTCTTTTTATCAGCATTATTTCTGAAAGTACTATCCAGACATGGCCTAAGTAGCATACAATTGTTTCCCTTGTACTGCAGTGGGTCAAAGAAACTGGTAGACATGAAAAGCTATGTGAAAAGCTTCTTAAGCAAAAGAAACGACATAATCTTCCAACATTTATACGACCAAAGGTATTCAATTTTCATCTCAGCTTTCAGTTCAAGTGGAATGTCTATGGTAACCATGATCTCAACTTTTGAAGCCCTTGAGAGGTTATATGTCAATGGTAACCATGATCTTTTCATTGTCACGGAGAGAAATTTCCAAATAGTTACAGGAAAGTACAAATGTCTGACATGTTATGAACTCCTAGACTTTAGGAAAATGATAGCAGCTGAACCCTCGGCGAAATTAGTGCAGCAAGAATAAAACCACTGCTACTGCATCACTTTTGTGCTCTGAATGTTCTCTCTGCAATTATTCAAATTATTCAAATTGTATTTATATCTATATCTGCATCACTTTTGTGCCCTGAATGTTCTCTCTGCAGCTAAACTAGCATAGTTAACTTTGATCTTGAAGTGGTTACGGCAGTATAATTGATCTGAGTTTTATCGAGGAATGTTTTTTCTCTCGACGTCATTAGGTGACCTCCAGTGATCTTTTGCGCTTTTAGATGACACCGCTTAACTATGTGGTTACTTGGTTGGATTATTGTCTAAAAATTATCTGTGTCTATTAAATCGTTTACCATGATGATTACAATGAAATGTTAGCCTTGACAGTGTATAAGTAATTTTATTTGTTGATTCAGTGTCTATTTTTCAATTTTCTCAAAGGTGACCAACCGAGCTTCTCGGAATTGTTAAGGGATATGTGGTCGAAATTATCATATTTGTAACCATGTTTCGAATAGGCACTTTCATCTTAATTATGTATATAATCATAGATATGTATTTGTATTGCAACATGTTTGTACTTGTGTTTGAGGCAACACCGTAATTGTAGATCAGATGTGCAAATTTTGGTAAATTGAATTGGTGTCATCAACTTATTTTGAAGTATTAGCTTAAAATTGTTGTTTATTGATGTGGCTTCATCGTGTCTGCGCAATACTATGTGAGGACTTTGTTCGAGATTTATTATGTTTGTCAATTCTCTAGAAGGTATATGTGAGGACTTTGTTCGAGATTTATTATGTTTGTCGATTCTCTTGAAGGTATGAGCTTGGGCGCCAAATGACCAACACCAAGTTGTCAAGCAACAAGACAGTGAGGAGGGTTCGTGTTCGTGGAGGTAATGTGAAGTGGAGGGCTCTTCGCCTAGATACTGGTAACTATTCATGGGGAAGTGAAGTTGTTACCCGCAAGACCCGTATCCTCGACGTGGTCTACAATGCATCAAACAATGAGCTTGTGAGGACTCAAACCCTAGTGAAGAGTGCCATTGTGCAAGTTGATGCTTGCCCCATTCAAGTAGTGGTACCTCACTCACTATGGAGTTGACATCGGTAGGAAGAAAAAAAAGGCTCTGCTACAAAGAAGGAATCTGCTGAGGTATTATTTCTTGCAACACAGCGTCTCACTATTTACTATTAAATGTTTTTAATATGGGATTGGCTTCATAGTTCATACATCATGTTTTGTAGCTAGCAAATATCAGCTCTTTCTGTTCACTCTTTTAAAGACAACTGACTCACCTCATTCTTGTATGTTTATATTGTCTACTCCTGTGCCTTGCAGATTCTTAGAGAACTCTTCTTTTCTTATCCACGTTTCACATTTGAATTGCATGTTTTTGCACTATGAGTTTTAGATTTCTGTATGGAAAATGTTAAATTTGATTGTTTTTATTAATATATTTTGCTTGAAGTATTTCCATAAAGCAGAGATCTATAGTTAATTAGTTTTCTATCTTTAGTGTCTGTTATGTTTCCTCTAGTGGATCACTTATTGTTTGAGATTCATTCATCTAGGGACAAGTGGGTGAGGCAGCAGCTGAGGAAACAAAGAAGAGCAACTATGTCAAGAGGAAGCTTGAGGAGCATTAGAAGGGACGTGAGTTTGACGCTCACATTAAAGAGCAATTTGGCAGTGGAAGCTTGCTAGCGTGCATTTCTTCTCGCCCTAGACAGTGTGGCCGAGCTGATGGGTAAGAAATAATGGACTTCCACCAGACTTTCTTTGTTTTTGTTAGAGCAACTTATCTGTTTGTGTACCATTTAACTTTTGTAGCTTAAAGCTTAATGTTTGTTTATACTCTTTATGTTACAATCACTGTGAGTCTAGACATTTTAGATATGTTGGCAGCTGTCACAAATTTATCCTTCTAGGCTTCAAGTAGAATGGAAGTTGTCCCCTTATTTTCACTTATATCTTATATTGCAGGCAGCTCCTTACAATACACTTTTCTTTTTTGTATAATAGGTACATCCTTGAGGGTAAAGAGCTTGAGTTCTACATGAAGAAGCTTCAGCACAAGAAGGGCAAGGGCGCTACAGCTTAGAGCATTCTCATGGATGGTCCTCCACGGAAATGTGTGGCCTATTAAATATTACTCTGGCTTTTTTGTTAGTCATCTCAAGTTCAGAACGCCTATGTCATGTTTTGCAGACCTGATGAGAACACTGTTTTCTAAAAATGAATCAACTCTATCTAGCTCCTAAGAATTGAGATTTTCCTTCTATATGAATAACAGTGGATTTGTCAAATTATTCAAATTATATTTATATCTATATCTGTAGTATAGTTTTGCCGATAGTTTAGTTGTTGGACAGGGCATGATTCACAAAATATCTTGAAAATGGTTTCACCAACACACAAATTGTCGGGAAATGTTCAAACTGTCGGCGTAGGTCTTAATTGTCGGGAAAGGCTTAACTGTCGGCAAAGGTTTCAACTGTCGGTGTAGGTCCACCATTTGGCAACACAAAAAGTGTCGACGATTCCTTTAACTGTCAGTGAAAGTTTTGTCGACGGCTTCTAGCGCGACTGTTTCTAAATTGTCGGCAAAACCTTTCGCGAGAGGTTATCTGTTAAGAAAGGTACCCTTTGTCCACTATAAAAAGTGTCGGCAAAGGTATGTTGTGTTATAGTGTAAGCACATGCTCTACTTTCAAGCAAGGGTTGAGCCATTAGAACCATTTCACCATCTTTCATCTTTCAGTTCTTACTACGGTGCTAGACCATAGCCAAGTCGTACTATCTCACGGAAATGGCGATTCATGAACCAATATATCCTAGCTGGGCACCCCAAAACAGATGCCCCGTTTATGCCCTAGGCACAAACAAAGACCAACCCATTCCACTCTTGTCATGGGGTCTAGGTCCCCATCCAAACTTGGACTCCAAGCCCCCACACTTGAGACCCGGTCTTAATATGGTGCTTAGACCTTCACCTTTGCCTGCCTCCAATCAGTCAGTTCGAAAAGAGCCGGAACCCACAACAAGAGTGTAACGAGCCTTCCCGCTCCCATAAGCAAGTATGTGCTCAGGATAATAAGTCTATAACCTGACTACCATCCACATCAACGGATGGTCCTTAATCAACACGAACAGGGAAAACAGTGTAACCAAGCTAAGCCCTGTTAGCCATAGGACACAACCTGTTACACCCACCAATACCCATACCATATCCTTACCATGTCTCCATTTTTTCTTTCATCATTTTATCATGAGAGTAATTATAATAATCACCTATTGTGAGTAACGACAGGTTACTCACGCTACCGAAAACCTAAGCATAGCAGCTACTCGAACCTGTACGAGTAGAACTCATAGGATAGTTATATCTATGCATGTGGTTTCATAAAATTCCTGTAACGTAAATGCACATCACATATATATTCATTGATTATAAAAAATAAAGGTTATACACCGGGGCTTGCCTTGGGCAGGCGCGGTGTTAGCTGAGTCAGTCAGTGGTGGCTCTAGGACCTTCTCCTGTATGAGAATCTTCTCCTCGTACTCCTCGACGATCTCCTTGAACTTGTGATCGCCAGTGGTCACGATCTCCACCAACTGGTTTTCTATATACATGCGATGATGATGCAATACTTAGCATTTATGCAACAGCAACTCTTAAAATAAGAATACGCATACTAAGCTACTAAGCTGACTCTAATGACTAAGGTACTAAGCTAACTATCATCTTCATCAAGCAAGGTGTTGGATTTAACTAACAACCCCCTAGCTTGGCAAATTAAGGATATATCTTTATTTCTACTAATAATTTAATGTATATTAAAACAAAGAGCATTTAACTATCCTAATGTTTAATCTATTCTAAAGATACAAAAATCACAGTAAGCACATAATAATACCATGAAGCTACTGTAAAATTTTCATGACTAAATCTATCACCAATTTACCACAAAAATTCCTACAATAATTAACTTAATAATATTGAGCACTCTCAAATGATTTAATAGCTACTGGTATCAACATGTATGTATATGAACTAAATACACTAACAGATAGAGCACAATTTTAGGAACCTAACAAAATTTGTTTCATAATTTTTGGACACCTTCATGATTTTTATATGATTTATCAAAGATCGACTCAAAAATTAAATTAGAAAACTATTTCTAATTCCTTAGGAAAAGAAAAATGAAACCTCCCACGTGGCCCGCGAGACATAGCGCGCGCGTAGCGGCCCATAGGCGTGGCCCACCCAAGGTCGGCCCGCACGTGAACAGCCTGCGGCGGGGGGAAATCCCGCGCGCGCTGGTGTTTTTGCAAAATAGACTTCGCACTTCTCCTGAATTATAACTAAGTCCTAACGCTATTTCTCCCTCTCTCAAACCTTCTCACTAAACCCCCTGGCTTCCCTGGAATTCCCCCGCGCGCACCCCCGGCAACTCAGTCCACGGCGGTGCGGCGAGCGGCGGCACTGAGTGCCTACGCCGGCCACCAGGGACCTACGCGGGCCCACCTAATGGGTCGATCACCATCTCCGATCTTGGTGACAACACTAAGCGGCGGCGAGGGGTGGCGAGACGCGCTGGAGCGAGCTGCAGCGACGCGCGACCGTCCACGACGGCTGCGTAACTGCCCCGACGATCTAGAGCACCTAAGAACCTAACTAGCTAGCGAGAGAGCTTCAATAGACTACCGTGGACCTAGCCAAGGTGACGGTTGGGTGGAGGATGGCAGAGGAGGGCTGGCCATGTGTGGCCGAGCCATGTGGTGGCGCACCGCGGTGGCACGGTCGTGTTAGCGACGACAGAGAGGCGGTAGCGGTTCCGCTGATGTGCGCAAGGTGGAGAGGGAGGCAAGGCGAAGCTAGTGGTGCAGGTGAATTGATTCGAGAGGGATGGTAGGAGGGCTGCCAACATCCATGACCAGACACGGCCTTATCGGCACGGCGGCGGAGAAACTCCAAAATTGGAGCTTGGTCGTGCGCGCTTCAAGGCTAGGTGGGGTCGAGCAGCGGGAGAACATGATGGTGAAGCCGTGGATGCGATGAATTAAATGGAGGTGATCACTCGCTAGGTAATTTGATGGCGTGGCTCGACGACGGCAGCGGAGGGAGAAAGAGAGAGAGAGACGGGGAGCGGCAGGTGGGCTTGGCTCAGCCTCTCCATGGCGAGATGCGGTCGACATGATTGTGGAAGCCAGCGCGCGGGCGCTAGCAAACAGGCACGCGCATTTGCGACGGGCGTGGCCCGCGCGCCGTAGTGCCATTAATGACAAGGCGACGTTGAGCCCGACCACGTGCGCACGGCAGAGGCAGCATCGCACTAGGCCAGCAGTGGTGTAGAGATGCAGAGTGAGGTACGGACATGACAGCGAGGCGACGGCACCGGTAGCAGCTGCGGCATGGCGTGGGGTGAGTCGTAGTGCGGCAGCGCGGTGGGGCCAGCGGCAGCACCACCCGGCTGCGCAAGCAGCGGCGGTGGCTCCCCGCACTAGGAGCCAGTGGCAGACAGGCCACAGCCAGGCCCGAGCAGCCGTGGCCGTCCACGCACGGCAGCGCGCGTGCACGCGGGACAGCCAGCATGGCGACGTTGAACGCCCGAGCATGGTGACCGTGCCCACGCGGCCAACTAGCCCGAAACCATATCGTGCATAAATTTTAAAGCGCATATAAAAACTAAACGGTTGCTTCTGAACCTTAACCATCTTCACCATACTTAAGATGGCATATGAGACTACCAAATCGAATTATAACACTATACCACCCCTTAACCCAATCTCTCAAAATAATTTGCTAAACATAGCAATGTCTAGCAGTTGACAAACTTGGAAATTTTTTAAGTTTTTGAGCTGAACTTGATTTCAATTTTCAATTTCTAGGCTAGTAGAAATATTAGTTAGTAATATCATTTTTCAACAGCAAGTATTTCACTGCCATCTATAAAGTTTGTACTTCAAACTTTATTTAAGTATCACACACATGTTCTATAGTATTTTTGCTTAATAAAAATTGGTTTCAACCCTACTTGATATACATGAGCTATTGAATCAACTTTCATTTAACATTTTTATTGATCATTTTAAGTTACAAGAAATTTATCTATGCATTCTATCACATGCATTAACACATAAACATCATGTTCATGACATGTTTTAGTAAATGATTTAAGGTGTAACACCGATGGTGTTACATGTATGTTGTAAGTGTTTCGTATGGATATTACAAAAGTTGGTCGAGATGTAGCATTTGTTGAAAGTGTTTTAGAGGCATGTTGCAAGCGTTTATTAAAAATGTTTTATCTGTTTCAAACATATGTTGCAAGCGTTTTTTATATGGATGTTGCACATGTTTCACATATATGTTGCAAGAGTATGTTCGAAATGTTTCAGTTGTTTCATTCTTATGTTGCAATAAGTGTTTTTATGTTGCAAGTTGCAAGTGTTTATCTAGATGTTGCATATGTTTCATACATATGTTGCAAGTGTATATTCTAAGTGTTTCATCTGCTTTCAGACTTATGCTGCATTTAAGTGTTTTATGTTGCAAGTGTTTCATGTTTCAAAGGTATATTCATAGAGTCATGGGGCACGGGCCGGGCACTGGAGGAAGGGGCGCGGTGAGCCAGGGGCCGATGATGGGGCATGTTTACTCCCTGAATATAAGGCGTGATTTGACTTGATGCGGTCTTCAAAAATATAGTTTGACCTATGACTCCTCTTATAATATATACTTTATAGGAATACAAGTTTAATCATTAGAAAGTATTTCTAAATACAAATATAATGTAACTACTTTTATAATATAAATTTTTGATATAATTAGATTAATTATTAGTCAAAGATAACAAAGTTTGAATTTTGAAATACGTGCATGCCTTATATTCGGGGACGGAGGGAGTAAAGGTGAAAAATTTCGCTCCCTCAAATAAAAGTCTAAGAATCAGTAGATCTTATAACAAAATTTATTCAAGCCAAAAGCATTCTGAGTCCATGAAATTGTACATAAGCAGTAGTAAACAAAGGCATCACAAAAGTGGCTTCAATCTCATAGGAGAGGAATTATTCACTAGCTCTATCGTCTATGATGTTTGCTTGCCTGCCTTAATCACCAAACTAGTCAACATATTTCTTTAACATTATCTACTGTAACTATTTAATAATGGACACTATATACACAAACTCTATGCGAAAAAATCCTCACAAGTAAATCATGCCATGTTTGCCTAGTGCGATTTTCTTTTTAGTTATCTATTGATTATTTTTGGCCACTTAAGAAACAATGAAAAAGGATAGTTATGAAAAATATTAATACTTTTCATTAGATTATGTGAAGATTTTTATATTAAGGGTCTATTTGGCAGGGTTCCTCTCTGGCTCCGGCTCTGGTTCCTGCGGAGGAGCCCTGCCAAACGTTTTTTCTGGAGGAGCCGTTTTTAAAAAAAAACAGAGGAGCCGGAGCTATTTTGGAGGAGCCACAAATTGTGGTTCCTGCAAAACAGCTTTGGCTCCTGAGAGGAGCCATGCCAAACACCCCCTAAATATATGTATGCGAGAAATTTTCTATTCAATATTATAACTAAAAAGATAAGCAAATCTACTCCATCTATTTAGTGAGTCGAAGTGTATACTGATCATAGGTATGAATTAAAAAGATGTATTGGTACCATACATATTTCTTATGAAAGATTAGTGTGTAAAGCATAATTATATCATTTAACATGGATAAAAAAAATTATTTCCATTTTTATTAACTAAAAATAATAGTACTAACCTAAATCGTTTATTTTTTAGTCAACTTATAGAAGTATAGGCTAATTATAATCATCTTTACTTTTTAGCATTATTAGGCACACAACTCAAATCAAACAACTCTATTATAAACTTGCCTAAACAGGCAAAAAAGCATCAACTTTCTAAGTAAATCTACAAGCCTTCAACCAAATATGCCCTTTATAATATATTTAAACGTAAAACATTATTGGCTAACTAAAATCAGACTTATTTGTAGTTCAAGGGCTTGAGATGAACTTGTCTTACACTATAATTAAACTGTAAAATAATATTGTAGCTTTAAATTGGCACATCCTGTGATCAATCAATAAAAAAAGGGGGGAAATTGATGAAAAAAAAACTGTCAGATTCCAGAGCTAAGACCCCGCAACGACCGCGAGAATCGACAGCGCCATCTGACTCTTCATCGTCGCCTTTGCCCGCCTCCCAAGCTTCTGCCTCCTCCCCTCCCGCGCTTTCCCCGATTCTTCCACGAGCTTCCAGATCGCGAAACCACCGTACCCGCAGCCAGGCGAGGCGAGTGCCCACCTTACCCGCGCCGCGGGATTCATCGGAATGGCGTACGTGGACCACGCCTTCTCCATCACCGACGACGACGACCTGGTCGGCGGCGCGGTGGGAGGCCCGCGTGGCGCGCCAGTCAAGGAAATCGCCTTTGCCGCCGCGCTCCTCGCGTTCGGCGTCCTCGGTGTCGTCGCGGGATCCTTCATGGCCGCGCACCAGGTCGGCGGTGACCGCGCCCACGGTGAGGCAAAACTAGTACCTGATTGGATTTCAATTCGTTGTCGTACGATTTGGGTGCTGACTTTGGAACTTGGGATTGGCTAGGCTTAGCACTAATACGAAGGGGAGGAGTAATAATTATTTAAGTTTTCTCTAGGGCCCTGGATCATTAGTCGATCTACCTATCTGTAATATGTTCTTTTAGATCCTTTTACTACAAAGAATGTTTCACGTTCATGCTTTCTGAAGACAATCAAAAGGCTTCCTTGTAGATCATAAAAGTTTAAACAATCATGTCGAATGTATATAACTGTAAACCTCTGGTAGGTTTTCTGCTAATAAAGATATAGGAAAAAGTATGTTGTTTGGATGACCTATCTGAAACTTTAGTTTTTTGTTATGCTGTTTGGACCATATTTAGATCATGCCAAACAATTATTGTAGATCATATAAGTAGGATTCAAACAACCGGGGGGGTGGGGGGGGGTCCAGCCCCCCTACAGCTGGTGCATCAATGGAAATATGGGGAGGGTGAGGGAGAAGAAGAGGTGGAGGAAAGAAGAAAAATAGAGAGAGAGGAAGAAGAAGAGACCAGCCCCCCCTTCAATCCTGTTCTGCATCCACCACCGCTGGTGAGAGTGTTCTTCTAATAAAGATAGGAAATAGAATGCTAGGGCCAAAAATCAATAGATCCTGGAGCATTGCCCGTGTGCTCTGTTTGCTTTCTTAGTTTTCGGAGACTAAGATCCTTGAGTTTGTTTGAGACTTATACAACTCTGAGCCAAGGCTAACTACTTCAATGAAGCCATAAAAATCCCATTTGTTTGATTACAATTATATAGGCAACGAACCGTGGCTTTGTGTGCAAATTGGATCAATTTAATGATTTTTAGCTATGGTTACTGACGTCAAGCCCATCAATGTGCCAAAGGACACATGTTCCTGCAGAAAGAAAAAATGTTTGTGACCCATTTGGAACGTAGGAATTTCACATGAACCGTATAGAAAATTCATAGGATTTAGTTCATTTTCACATGCCGGCCTGCTCGCTGGTTGGTTTCTGGACTGATAAGCCCGGCTGGTGCTGATTTGTTGGGAGAGGAAAACACTGTTGATTGGCTGATAAGCCCTGGCTGAAACCAACAAGCGAACAGGTTGGAAAAACACAGGAAACATGGAAAAACCGCATTCCAAATGGGTCTTAGTTCAGTCAAGGGATACAAAATCCTTTGGCATTGCGATGCATGTTATTTATTTCTAAGAATGGTTTGATAACATACAGAATTGGGGTTTTTTTTTTGCCTTTTCCAAATACAATTGTTTGAGAGTGTGCACGAGTGTTTAACTCTTCAAAAGTTCTCATCCAGTATATAATGCTCAGTAGTCAGTACTACCTCCGTCCTGGAAAGTTTGTCATTTCAGACAGGGCTGTTGTACTATAAACAGGCTAAACTATTTGGTCCGAACCTCGTTCAAAGAAGAACAGAGGAAGTAGCATTTATGTAAAAAGAATTACAATAAATATACAAATTATCAATATAAAATATACTTTTAGTATTCTTGACCTGATCTCTAGCCCCATTTTTTTTTGATACAGGCATTTTCTTTGCAGTTCTGGGTGTGGTAATGTTCATCCCAGGGTTCTACTACACAAGAATAGCATATTATGCTTACAAAGGGTACAAGGGTTTCTCCTTTTCCAACATACCTCCTATTTGAAGAAGCAATGATGCCCACGTGGTTCGATTGGCCCATCCAACTATCCAAGGACATAATGTGGGCAAACATGTTTTTACCTGTCTCATTCTTTGTTTCTTTTAACCTTTGTCTAAAGTCGACAGCGTGGCAAGTAATCTGTACATATAAACACCACCGTAATGTGTCATCACAACATTATGTTACCACGTGAAGTTGTTCATTATGAGATAACGTTGACCTATCAGCCTATCATGCTTTGGTACTGAATGTGGTCCTGTTTGTCTGATTTCTGAATTACCAGTTGCTGCTGAAGCATTTTGTGACTGCAGTTCATAAGCATAAAATGCACTAGTGAAGTGGTGTGGATGAGTATGAATGTAAAATTTTTGCTACCTAACAGTTTCAAATGTTTCCGGCAGTGAATTTTTTTTTAAACGAACAAGCAGGAGGGCTACCTATTATAGTTTGATAAATAAGAACTTAGAACCACATTGGGCAGTACATAAC